>JAPKLY010005119.1:0-13114 GCA_026898435.1 Prunella vulgaris
GAAAAAATTACCAACTCTAAACAAAATTATTTTTGAGAAACTATACGACTATTTGCAAGCACTAGTATCTCAAAAAAAAAAAAAAGATTTTTATAGTATATGTTGGACTGGCGAACTAATGTAATTAGTGTATGAACAATCACCAAAGGTTTGGCAGGTCGCCAGGACCGCCCTGGATCCACGGAGGTCCGGAGCTCGCCCGCCTGGGGGCAGCTCGCCCGAGAGGCTTGCCCCTACCCTCACGAGGACCTCGCCCAAGTCCATCGTCGCATGGCACCCAGAAAACCACACAAGGCGTTGGAGCTCGCCCGTAAGCTCACCCAGGAGCTCGTCTTGTAGCCTATTAGGTCCCGATGGTTGCATTCTTTTTCCCTCTGTCCGGTTTATCCACAAGGGTGGTTTACGGCGAGGTTTTTAATGAGGCCCATCTAGTCTAAGGCATAGTAGTAGGATGAGGCATGATAAAGGAAGCAGTGTGAGAGACCAAGACGAGGGTAAGGAACCCTCGTCAACACCGTAAGCCACATAGGCTCGTAAGGTGCCGTCTCACACTCACACACCTATAAATAAGACCTCTCTTGTACTATTCACACAATTCTGAAAATTAATACAATCCACACTGCAATATTTCTCTCTCTAAACTCTCTATTCTCCCTCCCCAAGAACATTAATTAAAAGATTATTGTTTGATAGGATTAATATGTTGTAAAGCCACATAAACAAACATCGATTAGCAAATTCTATCAACAATTTGGTGCTAGAGGAAGGGCGAAAATCTGAAAAATTAAAAAATCTCAAGAACAAAAAGTTAGGGTTTGGTTGAGGGTTTGAAGATTTGAAGGTGTTCTTGATAAAACTCAAGAACACTCGAAGATACACATACATCTTCATCCCTTGAACGAAGAACCCAGATTTCCGGACAAAAACCCGAGTCTTCGGATTTCACGAAATCGGTCCTGAACAAGTTTTCAAACGCGCGCGTGCACACGAATAAACCGAACTTCGGACAATTCGTCACACGTGAGGCTAGACGAAAACTTGCACAGCTTCGCCTAAGCTGGACGACAACCACTCAGGCGACCTCCATCACTCCGGCGACCTCCCTCCACTTCGACGCCCTTCAGCAAGTTACCCCCTCCGAAACCCAAAAATGGCTAACACTCGAGCCGCCAAGGGACAGACCTCCGCAGCTGCGGGAAGGTCTAGAGGGGGCAATCAAAACCAGGCCGAGGTGGAGACCTCACGCCAGGTGGTGGAGACATCACAACCACCTCCCCAGAAGAGCACCGCAGCTCCGCGACCTCCGCGAACTGCGGCGACCCAGGAAGACTTGGCCCCCGCTCTGAGGGACCTGGTCAGCAACCCTGACGAGCTCCAATGCACCATCGCAACCCTACAAAGGTTGCAGCAGCGACAGCAGGACGAGCTTGCCCTAGTACCCAGGTGAGCTCCAGCCGCCGAAACCAGGGAGCAGACCAGGCCCACCCAGGGCACCCAAACCAGTGGGGACTACAGCGTACTCCCCACCGAGCAGGAGGTGAGCTCGGCACAAGCTCGCCAGCGCAGGGAGAGGACCGGCAAAGCCAAAATGGTGGAGGAGGGTCCCGCTCCTTACACTGGAAGGGAGTCGGCCTACACCGGGGCATCTGGCACCCACCAATCTCAAAGGAGGGAAGTCCTCCAAGGCCGTCTGGGCCCGAGGTACGAAGAAAATGAGCGTACGGCAGTCCCAGCTGCGTCCCATGGGGACTCCGACCAACAGCCACGCAGGTCAGCCCACGAAAGGCTGAGGAGGCCCGCCACTGACCGGTTAGGCCCCCACGGCGGACGCCAGTTCCAGCCCGCCACTGAGAGGTCACCCCAGAGTGAGGCACCTCAGGGACGTGCGTCCACGAGACGCACGACCTTTGAGCACCCTCTGCCGGAGGTGACCCGAGATGACGAGCTGGCCTCACTGAAAAAGGCCGTTGAAATGCTACAAGCACAGGTAGCAGCCAAGTCTGGCGGACCTGACGCCACGACTCTCCCCACCTCTCCATTGGCACCTGCCATCCTCCGCGCACCGGTCCAGAAGAAAATTCAATTCCCGGTGATGTCCGCATATGAAGGCGAATCGGATCCAAAGGTCCACCTGGCCAAGTACGCGGATTTCATGATTTCGGTCGGCGCCACCGACCCCACCCAGTGCCGGAACTTCCCGCTGACCCTAGGGGACCGAGCTCACCGCTGGTTCTCTTCACTCGCCCCTGGGTCAATCTGCTCATTTGGCCAACTCTCGCGGGAGTTTCTGGCCCACTTCTCTGGGTTTGGGTCCTACCTCACCCAGAAGCACCGGCTCGCCAACATCCATCAAGGCGAGAGCGAAACCGACCAGCAGTACCTGGAAAGGTTCGACAAGATTCTGCTGGAAGGCGAGCCGGTAAGCGAAGACACCAAGGTCATCGCGGCGATGGCCGGACTTAGGAGAGGCACCGACCTCTGGAAGGAGATGCACCTCGCATGTCCCAACACTTACAGCGAATTCCGCCACAAGGCGGGGGTGTTTGTGGCTATGCAGGAGGCACTACTGAAAGAAGTTGATGCCCACGAGGAAAGGAAGCCCTACGGGAAGAAGTACGGGGGCACCTACAAAGCTCCCCGGAACTTAAAGGCCTTTGGCGAGGGAGACGAGCTCAAAGAAAAGCTCAACCAGGTCCTCACTGTCTCCGTCGACCATGTCTTCACTGCCGTCCAAGGCAAGGCCATGCTGGAGGAGCCAAGGCGGATCCGCCAGGACCACACGAAGCTCAACCCCAACAAATTCTGTGCCTACCATCAGGCCATCGGCCACTTCACCAGCGAGTGCCGAGACCTCCTCAAGCAACTCTAAAAATTTTACGAGGAGGGGAAATTGGCCGAGTTCGTGAAGAAGGCCCCAGCTAAGAGACCGAGGTTCGAGAGGAGGGCTACCTTCGATGACGAGGAGGAGGAAGCAGACCAACCTGGTCCCCATCACAGACGGAGGGCACCTCCCCAACCTCAGCAAAACATGGAGCCGACTCGGGAACTCTTGGTTCTTGAGGAGGAGATCGGAGCTGCAGGAGGTCTCCAAGACGGGGGACCCTCCATATCCAGGAGAAAGAGGAAGGCCGAAATCCGGGCCATAAATCAAGTCCAGGAAGGCAGCTCCGGCCCCAGGTCCGTCTCACAGCTCGCTGGCGAGCTGACATTTTCTTCAGCGGACCTGGAGGGGGTACTGATGCCCCACAACGACTCGTTTGTGATAACCGCCGACATCATGAACGTCCGAGTTCACAGGCTACTTGTGGACACCGGCGCATTCACCAATATTCTCTTCAAATCCACCTTGGATGCCTTAGGTGATTTTGAGTCGTACCTGGAACCTAGCAATGCTAGGATAGTGGGGTTCGGAGAAGCTGTAACCGTCCCCCTAGGTAGTGTTAGGTTGAGCGTCCAACTTGTATCGGCTGAGGACCCCGAAAGGAGACTGACTAGGCTCATAGATTTCCTAGTTGTCGACCAGCAGTCCTCCTACAACGGGTTCCTTGGCCGCTCTTTTATTAATGAATTCAAAGCGGCGTGTTCGACCTACTACTACTGTTTAAAATTCCCAACTCCAAAGGGTGCCGGAACTATAAAAGGTGACCAGAAAAAGGCCCGAGAGTGTTTACTCCAAATCAAAGATGGTCGGGTCAAGAAGTCCGTTACACAAGTCCACATCCTCGAAGAGGACGTACAGATCCCTGCAGACGAGCCAAACATCCTGGACGTCATCTCGGTCGAAACTGAGATGATGGAGGTAGGCGATTTGGCAGAAATCAACCAAGGCAGTGGACCTGTGCAAGACACACAACCGACACCAATGGAGGACGTAGAAGAAACCCAAGTGTTGAGACCTGCGCAGGGGTCGGTAACTGCGCAGAGGCAGCAGCCTACTCCCTTGGAGGTAGCTGATGAGGCTCAAGGTGGGCGACCTGCGGGAGGTCAAGAACCAACACCCATGGACGTTGACCCAACTCCCCAAGTCACCGCACCATCCCAAGCTGACAGACCACATGAGGTGTTCACAACCGACAAGCTCGCCCAAGCTGAAAGCCAACCCGATGACCTCGAACCGCGCATAGGCCACGAGCCTGCGCAGATGTCACAAGGGGAGTGGGACGAGTTCATCAACGACCCGAGGTGGAAATGTCAGAAGAGAAAGGCAACCCCCATGGAGGAGTTAACGACTCTCCCGGTGGACCCGGAAAGGGACTTAGAGCTTTTCATCGGCTCTGAGTTACCTGAACCGTACCGGTCGAGGATGGAGCTATTCTTGATGACCAACCTGGACGTGTTTGCCTGGTCCCACGAGGACATGACGGGGATCCCGTTGGAACATGCTTGCCACAGGCTTAACATAGATCCGACGAGGAGACCCGTACGCCAAAGCGAAGAAAATATGGACCAGACAAGTACGCAGCTCTAACAGTTGAGGTGGAGAAGTTGTTAGACAACAAGCTCATCAAGGAGGCTTTGTGTCCACAGTGGGTCGCGAACCCCGTCCTGGTGAAGAAACACAACGGGATGTGGAGACTCTGCATTGACTTCACGGACCTGAACAAAGCATGCCCGAAGGACAACTTCCCACTACCTCACATTGACCAGCTAGTGGACAGCACTGCAGGCCATGAGATGATGACATTCATGGATGCTTTTGCGGGCTATCATCAGATAGCTCTACACCCGGATGACCAGGAACATACGGCGTTCTACACCAACAAGAACATGTATTGCTGGGAAAGGATGCCGTTCGGACTCATCAACGCCGGAGCTACCTACCAAAGATTGGTGAACAAAATGTTTGACCAACACATCGGTGAATCCATGGAGGTGTACGTGGATGACATAGTTGTCAAGAGTTTGAGAAAGGAGGACCACCTGGACCACCTGAAACAGACCTTCGACATACTACGCCACTACAACATGAAGTTGAACCCCAAGAAGACCAGCTTCGGCGTGCACTCTGGGAAGTTCCTGGGGCACCTAGTTAGCCGGCGGGGGATTGAGGTCAACCCAACACAGGTCCAATGCATAATTGAGATGGGGATACCCGACTCCATCCAAAAAATTCAAAGGCTGACAGGGTGCATGGCAGCCCTTAACAGATTCATCTCCAGGTCCGGCGACAGAAATCGTCCATTTTTCGAGGCAATTAAAGCAAACACACGGAGGTACAAAGAGGCGGCCAAGGCCAACAAGCTCCACCTCAAAAACCACTTCATCTGGACAAATGAATGCCAACGAGCCTTCGAAGATATCAAAACATACCTGGCGGACACACAGATTCTGTCGAAACCAATACCTGGAGAGAAGCTGTATCTGTACCTAGCCGCGTCGGAGGTGGCCATCAGCTCCGTCCTGGTCCGAGAAGAGGCGAAAACACACCTCCCAGTGTATTACGTGAGCCAAGTCTTACATGAAGCTGAGTTGCGGTACACCACAACAGAGAAGCTGGCTTATGCACTGGTGATGAGTGTTAGAAAATTGAGGCCTTACTTCTTTGACCATCCAGTAGAGGTGCTGACAACGTTCCCACTGCGTCAAATACTACAGCGCCCAGACACTGCCGGACGCCTGCTGAAATGGTCACTGGAGATCAGTCAATACGGTATAACCTACGCACCCCGAACAGCGATCAAGGGACAAGCACTGGCCGACTTCATCGTCGAGCTAACTTTCCCACAAGATCCGACGAGGGGGCGTATAGCTCTGTGGCATCTCTACGTGGACGAATCATCAACTAGCATGGCAGCAGGCGCCGGTGTGGTCCTAATCAGCCCAGACAGACAAGTCTTCACCTCCGCAATTCAGTTCGACTTTCGAGCAACCAACAATGAGGCGGAGTATGAAGCGTTGATAGCAGGAATTAGGCTATCATTAGCTGTGGGGGCAACCAATCTTCAAGTTTTCGGAGATTCCCAGCTAATAATATCCCAAGTCCGGGGGGAATTTGAAGCAAAAGACCAGCAGATGATGACCTACCAGAAGATAGCCGCGCATCTGATCTCGATGTTTACACAAGTTTACATCAATCAAATACCGCGGCTAGAAAACACACAGGCAGATGCTCTAGCCCGGCTAGCTACTAGCAACGGCGAAGCCGAATTCACGGAGGTTGTGATCACCACACTGAAAAACCCCTCGACGTCCGATTACAAAATAAATCAGACCTCGAGTGGGGGGCAAGAAGATAGTGAAGATGGTGAAGATTGGTGCACTCCAATCCGAAAATACTTAGCAGACGGAACAACCCCCGTAGACGCCTGGGAAGCTAGCCGGTTAGTAAAGCAAGCTGCCAGATATACGCTGCTGGATGGCCAGCTCTATAAACGTGGATTCTCTCTACCCCTACTCAAATGCCTAACTAAGAAGCAGGGGTCCGAAGTGTTAGAAGAAATTCACGAAGGGATTTGTGGGAGTCACGCTGGGGGGCAAGCATTGGCATATAAAACGATCAGACAGGGCTACTACTGGCCCACTCTTCGCAAGGATGCCATCAGCTTCGCTCGAAGATGCCGAAAGTGCCAACTTTTTGCACCTAACATCCACTCCCCAGCCAACCAGCTTAAGTCGGTTTTCAGCCCATGATCTTTCGCGAAATGGGGTATCGACTTGATCGGCTCATTTCCACCTGGTAGAGGCGGTGTAAAGTTCGCTGTTGTAGCAGTAGACTACTACACTAAGTGGGCTGAGGCCGAAGCTCTCACAACCATAACCCAAGAAAGAATGATCGGTTTCATTTGGAAAAACCTGATCTGCAGGTTTGGACTCCCTCAGTCGGTCATCACTGATAATGGAAGGCAGTTCGACGGACAGAAGTTGAGGGACTTCTGCAGTTCGTGGAACATCAAGAAGCACTACTCAACTCCATATCACCCCCAGTCGAACGGCCAAGTCGAGGCGGTAAATAAAATCCTGAAACACATACTGAAGCTCCGCCTCGAGGAAAAGAAGGGGAGCTGGGCAGACGAACTCCCGGAGGTCCTATGGTCCTATAGAACTTCTTATAGGGCCAGCACCGGGGAGACCCTGTTTGCCCTAGCCTTCGGGACTGAGGCCGTAGTCCCAGTAGAAGTCCAGAACAAGACTTGGAAGGTGGTGGGGTATGATGAAGAAAAAAATGATGAAGCCTTGGCAGTAGAAAAAGATCTGATCGAAGAGACCAGAGCTTCATCAGAAATGAAAAACGCCACCTACAAGCGCAGAGCGGAAAAATATTACAACTCTCAGGTCCGAGACCGAAAGTTCAAGGTCGGAGACCTGGTGTTGAAAAAGAAATTGATGGCCCCACCAGGTGTATTTGGTTCAAATTGGGAAGGACCATTCTGGGTCACTACAGCCTGGCCGAACGGTACCTATGATCTAGAAGACGCAGAAGGCAAAGCTTTATCATACACTTGGAGCTCGGCACATCTAAAAAAGTTCTACCAATAGACTAGAATTCTGTAATAGACTAGTCGAAGGTTGGCATCAGAAATGTAGATGACAACCGATGTAAATTACGTTGCTGAAAAAATTAAAAAAAAAAAAAATTCCCAAGTGTTTGGACCTGCGCAGCTCCCCAACCAGGCGAGCTGCACTTGGTCGCCCACTACTCCTGGTAGCTCGCCAAATCTAGCTCGCCCACTTGCTAAAAAAAAAAAAAATTGTAATGCGCAAGGACCAAGGTCCCAAACGTTGTAATTAAATAGCTCGAAGGCAAAGGCCAAAGTGCCCAAGGTCGCGAAGGTACCCTTCCTAAAGGGTTGCTAAGCACCTACTGCCACAAGTCAGAAAAATTCGCGAAAAAGACAGAAACGTCTAAGGCAAGGTTCATGAAACCCAATGGCCCAACGTGAATCAATCGAAGTGCAGTTCGCCGCCCTAAGTGGCCTAAGACGAACGATTCGCGGCCCTAAGTGGCATAAGACGAAGAATACGCACTCTCAAAACAGAGGTACAATTCGTAGTCGAAAGTGACGTAAAACGAACGATTCGCTTCTTAAAGTAGAATAAGACGAACAATTACATACCAGGAAAATAAACAAGAACGAGCTATTCTAAGAAATTATAACGTAAAAGCGCAAAAACATAAATGAAAAAAGTTGGACAAAAAATGCTCGACTTATATTCAAAAGGATACTTAAGAGATTTTCAAGCCAAAAATATACTTGAAAAAATCCTAAGTATGAGTAGTGGTGCTGGCCACAAAGGCCGACCAGCTAGCCGTCTTTGAATTACAAAAAGCTCCTTCTGGGCGAGCTGCACGTGCCCGGCGAGCTGAATCTACTTGGACAAAATGTAAAAGCTACAAAAATGGAGCTCCTTCTGGGCGAGCTCCACAACCCGATGACCTACTACAACTTGGAAAGTAAAAGCTAATCTAAGAAAGCAAGGAAAAGCCTAAGTCTCGGGGGCATCAGCAGGGACGGAGGCGACCTCGGCGGGGATAGGGGCGACCTGGGCACCAGGAAGGGCAAGTTCGGCCTCTGAAGTGATGTTGCCAGTGAGCCCGCTGGCATCGAACTCGCCCAGATTTAGCATAGCATCCCCGCACGCCTCTTGGAGCTGCTCCATAGTGGGCGGAGTCCGTTCTTCTTGGTCGGCGACCTCCGTTTCGCCCAGATTCAGTTCCGGCACTGGGATAGTATTGATGATCTTGAACCGTGCCGGAACAAAATCCAATGGAATTCCAAGTTCGGGGAGGTCGCCAATATCCAGCTCGGCATCATCAGGGAAGGGGACCCTGTCCAAGCATTCTTTGAATTCGCCCACTACCGCCTTTACCTCATCATCATGATGGGCTCGCGCCCACCAGAGGGCCCTTAGAACCTCGACGTAACATTGCACGAAGCCCCGATCCGAGGCATCGGCTCTTGCGGCTACCAAATCGGCTGAGGAGACAGCACTGTTGCGTAGTTCGGCGACCTCAAGGGCCTTCGCCTCCAATTCGGCCCTTAGCCTCTCGCACTCGGCGTTGGAGCTCTTCACCAGACCCCGCTGCAGTGCGAGGTCTTTCTTTGTGATCCCGTGGCTGCCGACCTCCTGGGCGAGCTCCTCTTCCTTCGCCCTTATCCTTGCCTCAGTCTCCTCCTCGAGCCGGGCGAGCCGACGTTGGACAGCCTCGAGCTGCTGAAGGGCGCTTTGCTCAGTGGCCAGCGATGCCTCAGCTCGTTCCTCGGCGAGCTGCGCCTGTTTCTTCGCTTTGTCAGCGGAGTCCGCCAGCGCCAGCATCCGTTTGTTCCTTTCGGAGCGACCCGCCTCCAACTCGGCAACCTGCTCGAGGGCCTTTTGATTGGCGAGCACCAATCTACTCGCGTAGTGGCCCGAGAGAAGGAGGTTCTCCCTCAGGTCCTGACTGTTAATGCCCGCCACCAACGGGGTCGTCCAATGCCTAGGCATCTCGCTCACAGCGTCCCGGGCTATGCCCGGAGGAAGATTCCGCATCGAAGTGAGGGAGCGAGATCGCTCGAAGGCATGCAGAGCCTCGTGGAGGTTCGGGAAGGCGATTGGAGCATAACTGCAGGATCAAAACAGATGAAAACTGTTAGAAAAATAAAAGATTGAAAAGCAATGAGGGTCAATTGGGCGAGCTACTTACTGAGCTCGGTCAGGATCCCAACCCAGTAACGTGTCGTCGGTGGTTTGCACCCCGAATGGAGAAGGCGAAGGGGGCGAACTCCGAATGGGCATGGCCGCCAGCGGGGCGGCGGATTGGACAGAGCCCCCCTGTCCTGACCTCGCCGAGGTCCTCTCAGCCCGGTCGGACTCCTCGTCGACCAGACCAGTGTATCTCGTTCTTTTGCGAGCAGGAGGATCCTCCCCGCCAGCTCGGGAGCCACCACCACCTTGAGCCCCCCTCTTTCCTCGACTTCGCTCGGAGGGGGCAACAGCTCGTCCTCCACCTCGCCCGGCCCGGGCGACCTCTGATGCCTTGGACTTATCAGGAGCCCTGGCTTTCTCCTTTTGGGCTCCCGACCCACCAGCCTCGCCCTTTTTGGAGGCGAGCTCTGCCTTCTTGCTCGCCTCCAGCGCGAGCACAGACGGCGGGGCGAGTCTATTGGGGCGAGGTGGGCCCATCTCAAATCGCTCTTTCACGAGTTGATAGGCCTCGGGGATCTCGGCGATCGGGATGGCAACGAAGCTACCACCTGCACAAAAAATACAAATGTCAGCATGATGGACGAGCTACCCCCCCATAAGCGAGCTGCAAAGAGTTAGACCTGGGAGCTCGGGACCTTGGATGTCAAGGTGGTGCGGGAGTGTGAGGAGCCCGGCGAGCCGCAGGCAATGGTGCGCGCACAGATGGGCGACCTGTCTGTCCTTCTCGCTTCTCAAACAGCAAATGGCGCCCACCACGTCGAACTGCTCCGACACTTTAGGCCTGCCCCGGCTAGATTTGTGTCGCTTCGGAACTGCAAAAGGAAAGGAAATTAGAATTAGTATATCTAATTCAACCCACGCACACCGAAATAAGCGACCTACTGCTGGCTTTCCCATATCCCCCCGTGATACGTGTTGGAGGCTCGCCAATCTCCACCGATGAAGAAAAACTGCTTCTTCCATTCACGGACTTTATTGGGCAGTTCCCCAAGAAATTTCTCCCCGGGACGAGCTTTCAGGTAATAATACCCCGCGCCGTCCTGCGCCCGCTTGGTCACGGCGAAGAGCTCGCCCAGGTCCCCCGAGGTTGTCGCGTTCTTATAACCCTCCAACCCAAAAACAGACAGGGCGGCGAGGAGGTTGCTCCATGCATTCGGAGTGAGCTGGGTGATGGCCAGATTATTATCAGCAAGGTATTGGCCAAGGATCGGGTGCAGCGGCAAAGTAAGCCCGGCCCTCAGGACATCCACGTTCAAGGCAGTCATCCCCTCAAGAGGTGCGTCGGCCCGCTCAACCTTCATCGGGGCATACATAAAAATATCCAGTGGGATGCGATACTCCCTGCGTATAATAGGCAGGTCGCATTCATCGATAAGGCTCTCCACCTCGCCAGCCTTATACTCAGAGGGGACAACTTCTTCCAGGTCGGCGGGGTCAGCGCGAGGTACCCGATTTGGACAAGGGAAGCTCGCCGCGTACTCGGCGACATACTCGTTCCAATCAAATGGATGAGCCACCTGGGCGGGGACCTGGTACTCAACCAGCTGAGGTTCGGGAAAACCAATGCGGCGGAACCATTCGAGCGTGACCTCCTCCAGCTCGCCACCCTCCTCACCGACCTCGGCAGCGCCATCCTCAACCTCCTCGGGTCCTTCATTGCCGCTGGCAACTCTTTCCTCCTGGGCGACCTCGCCACCTTCCTCCCATACCTCACGGTACACGGAACTGGAGGCTCCTTCCTCCGGGTCGGGACGTAGCTCGCCAGGCAGCTCGCCAAGCGGCTCGCTGGAGACATGGCGAGCTACCGAGGTCGCCTCAGAGCTGGAGCCAATCTCCACATACGAAACCTGAGGTGGCTCATCCTCAATTATGGGCAGTTTATCAGGATTCCGGTCCGACAGGGTTCTACTCGAAGAGCGCGTCGACATGGTCTCAAAGGAGTTCAAAGGTCTCAAAGTCCAGTAATCCAAGAGTCAGGGGAATGTAAAGGTTCTCGGTGCAATCCACGGTCCGAAACCCCGTAATCCGGGAGAAATAATAGAAAAATCAAATAAAAGATAGAAGAGAAGGGAGAAGAAACCGAATCCTACCTTGAAGAGCCTTCGAAAATCCGTCAAGCACAAGAAAAATCGGTCGTCGGGAAAGCTCTGAGAATTCGAAATGCAAGAAGTGAGAAAATGAATTCGTTTCCCCTGCAGCCTTGACCAAAAGAGGGTCTGCTTCCGTTTGAGCAATTAAAAGAAATATGTAATTCAGAAAATCTATATTAGCAATAAAACAGTAGCACAAGAAGTCTCTATCTTCACAGATTTGAAAAACACTACTCATACACTAGGTTGCTGTGGCTTGATGGATATAAGCTATGGATAACAAATTCATTGATGTTATTTGGAGATGAACGTCTATAAACTTTTCGAATCTATTCTTGATTGATTTTGGTCAATTGAGATCAAATCCCTGATTTTTTGTCCAAATGCAATCTAAAAATTCTGTAAGCCCATGTAAGAAACAAAACTCAGAAAGACAAGAATAAGCAAACGGAGAACTCTCGCAAGCCTCATGCCACTTAGCTGGTTTAATTTATAGCCAGTTTCTCATAAGCTACATAAAGTACTACAAGTACTTCTCTTTTGATCGGGCAAATGATTAATCGAACACGACATCACATCATAAATAGTGGAACTCTAGCTACTTGAGTTTTACCACTTCGTCAAAATCCTACAAGTACTATTACAGAGTTCATCAAACTCATTAATAAATGGACAGAGCACGCCATTACTTTCTTGAGTCTCACATTGTTCTAGCCATAAGAGAAATGCCTAAAAAGCTAAAGTTTCCCCACATTATCATAAAACTCACTAGATATAATTAGCAAAATTGAGAATTCCAATACATTCTCTACTGTGCATAAATGCTTCTAGAGGCATTTACAACAGTTCCTAAATCAGGACATCCTCCGGAATTTTAAACATCAATCCGGCTCGAAAAGTGAATGAAGAACAAACACTTCACACACACACACACACACATCGTGATTAGGCTAGAAAGATACCAGAAAGAGAAGCGCGAGAAGAAACGAATTTGCGTGATTGCTTGTGGGATAAATCAACACCATTTGAACCACTGATTTGTGTGAAATTCAAATTCATGGGCGTAAACAAGCTCGAAGATCTCCATCCCACGCCGCAGCAGGAACTGCGCAAACAAATCATAAGAATTAGCATAATTTTACATGCTATAATTAAATCAAGGAAATAAAAAAAATAAAAATTGTTCACTGAAATTGAGAGAGCATAAGCTTGCCTGCAAATGGCGGAGAAACCCATTAAAATTAGCGATTCCTTCTCGCTGGGCTTCTCCTCCTTCCCTTATCTTATATGTCCGTTTATGAGGAGGTAAAAGCAACCAAAAAACTGTGATTGACTCTGATGATAATAAACTCTGAAAAAATTACCAACTCTAAACAAAATTATTTTTGAGAAACTATACG
>JAPKLY010005120.1:0-13113 GCA_026898435.1 Prunella vulgaris
GTATAATTCACTAAATCCCTTAGTTCCTCATGTTTAGGGCTTTATGTGATTATATTTGTTCATATGTTTTGCATGCAAAGCCTGTTGTTGGGTATACAATTATTTGATTTAATTATGTTTAAATCATGATATTAATTGTAGGCTTAAATTTGTATTTAGCGTAAATCCCGAATAGATCCGCGTTTAATTCCCCAACAACTGGTATCAGAGCCGGTTTCGGGCTCTATACGTTAAATTGTAATTTAAGTGTTTAATATTAAATTTGAAAATTGGATAGTAGAATTGCTAGATCTTTTTTGTAGGTATCCAATTGTCATGGTATTTAATATTTTTTATGCATGCATGTATGATGATGCGGTTTTAAAATCCGATTCATTCGGATCGTTTTTCCCGTGAGAAAATCCACGGGTAGACTAGGATGTTTTTATGTAATAGACTAGTCTAGACGACAGGTTTATTTATTTTTCGTAAAATAAATTGTAACCGATATCGAAGATGAAGAACGGAGATTTTAAAGCCCGGAGACAAAGTTGGTGAAATTTTGTTGCGGTCGAGTGGGAGCTTAATCGAGACGGACGGTAAAGCTTGAAGACGAATAGTGATTACGATATCTCGTAGTCAAAATGAGAAATTAAACCATGACAATTGGATATAACGTGCCAATTTGTTTAATTTGTTTTGATGCATGCTTTATTTATTTAATTTGATTAAATATTTGATTGCATGAATATCTTGATTAAAAATCTCAACTCCAAAAATTACTAAGTATGTTTTAAATATAATTCGGTATTTTATTCTAGATAATAAAATTGAATTATTTGGCCTCCATGATTTATTTGTTTGTGAAGTCTTTTGGCTACGCATTGGCAAGCGTCTTTCTCCCTATCGGATAGGCCAAAAGATAAGTTCACATGAACGAATTCCCAAAAGGATGATTGCCGATTATTATTAGTGGCGGTATTGACCCTCCCATCGAGTGGCTTACTCAAAACAAAGTGATAATCCTATATTTAATCATGGTTAATACTTAGGTATAAAATTGGCATTTTATTACTCCCCATCGGAGTCCCTACCGATTTTATATGGTCAAGTGGGAGCCGACTATTAATTTTTGAAATTAAAAGTTTGTAACTATTCCTGTTTGTAACTTGCTTAAATGTGTTTGCATAAACGTCCACATTCATCGTGGCTTATGTGAACTGTTTTAAGATGTCGGCCGATTTATGCTATATATTTTTTTTTAGATTTTAATATAAAGCATAATTGAAATTTTGTGATAATATTTGTGAATCGATGTATGTATTGATGCAATGCATGTTTTATTTCAGTTCAGCATGTCGTCTCCTTTTAATCCACTGTTTACGATACTTAAAGATAACAAATTGGAAGGTGAAAACTATGTTGATTGGAAACATCACTTATTTATTGTCCTAACCGCACAACAACACAAATGGGTTCTTGATACCCCAAAGCCCCCTACGCCTACGGATGATGCGGATGTTGCCGAAAGGGAATATCATATGGAGTGGATGAAATCCGATGAAATGGCTAGGTGTACCATCTTGGCTTCAATGTCAGATGTGTTGCAACATCAACACCAAGACATGGAATCCGCCTCTGATATGATGCTAAACCTTAAGGAAATGTTCGCTCATCAGAATCGTACGGTTAGGAAAATCACCGTGCGAGATATGTTGTCGATGAAAATGGTGGAGGGAACTCCTGTAAGGGAACACGTTCTCAAAATGATGGGCTACCTCAACAAGTTAGAGGTACTTGGAGCAAAATATGATGCGGAAAGGCAAGTTGATTTCGTTCTCCATTCTCTACCGAAAAGCTTTAAGCAGTTCCAATTGAACTATATGATGAATAATCAAGAGTTCACGTTGGCACAACTCTTGTAATCTTTGGTATCGGCGGAGACACTCATGGGACACCAAACTCAAGTCTTGGTGGCAAGCGGTCTGACTTCTTCCACACCGAAAGGTGGGAAGAAGAAGAAGAAGACCAAAGGCCCGAACCAAGCTAAGAGTTAGGTGACTAATGAGGGAGGGGTGAAGAAAGCTACAAAAGGGAAGTGTTTCAACTGCGGTGAGAAAGGACATTGGAGGACGGCCTGTCCCAAGCCAAAGAAGGCCGGGAAGAAAGGTAATTCTCATGCACTTGTTTAGCGGCATATGCTTCCCATTCGTGGGTAGTGGATACGGGAGCCACTAATCATGTATGTTTCACTTTACAGGGGTTCCGAAAAACCCAGCAACTTAGTGCGAATGAGATCTTCATCACATTGGGCAATGCTACGAGGGTAGCGGTTGTCGCAGTGGGAGACGTGCACCTATTTTTTGAAGATAGAGTTTTAGTTTTAAAAGATGTTCTTTATGTTCCTAGTTTTAGGAAGAATTTAATTTCGGTTTCTAAATTGTACGTTGATGGATACTCAGTTTCTTTTAATAATATGGTTGTTATTTTTCGAAACGATGAGTTCATTTGTTCGGGAACATTAGTGAATAATCTTTATACTATTAAAAGTGCACACCACACACAAAATGCTTCTTATAACACATCGATTATTTCTAAGAAAAGAAAATTTTCTTCAACCGTGAATGAAACACTTCTATGGCATCTAAGACTTGGTCATATTAATCTAAAGAGAATTCAAAGGTTGGTGGCGGATGGCTCGTTGGAGTCTCTCCATGTTGAGCCGTTTCCAACATGTGAATCTTGTTTAGAGGGTAAAATGACCAAGAGGGCCTTCAGGGCCAAGGGGAATAGAGCTACTGAAGTGTTAGAAATCATTCACACTGACGTATGTGGGCCAATGTCGGTTCAAGCTAGAGGAGGTTTTGAGTATTTCGTAACTTTTACGGATGATTACTCAAGATATGGGTACGTTTACCTTATGCGGCACAAATAAAAAATCTTTGATAAATTCAAAGAGTTCAAAGCCGAGGCCGAGAAACATAGGGGAAAGAGTATCAAGTTCCTACGATCGGATCGTGGGGGCGAATACCTCAGCAATGAATTTTTGACCAACTTGTCAAGTGAAGTGATTGTATCCCAATTGACCACACCCGGTACCCCTCAACAAAATGGGATTGCGGAACGAAGAAATAGAACTCTTTTAGAAATGACCAGATCCATGATGAGTTATTCGGAGTTACCCAAGTCGTTTTGGGGCTATGCCTTGGAAACAGCAGCTCACATTCTAAACTTGGTGCCATCCAAATCGGTTCCTAAAACTCCCATAGAATTTTGGACCGGGCGTAAGCCTAGTTTGAGACACATAAGGATTTGGGGATGTCCGGCATATGTGTTGGACAAGGAAGCTGGAAAATTGGATCCACGTTCGGAATTGAGGTTGTTTGTAGGATACCCTAGAGGAACGAAAGGGGGTATGTTCTATAGTCCCAAGGACCAAAGAATCGTAATTAGTACGCATTCTAAGTTCTTGGAAGAAGACTATGTGAACAATAGAAAGCCCAAAAGTGAGATTACCTTAGATGAAATAAAAGGGCCTAATCCTATACCAAGGGTACAAGTTGATGTACCACTCGACAAACCAACACAACCGGAGCCTCGTCGTAGTGGGAGGGTTGTGAGATAACCCGAGAGATTCATGTTCATGGGAGAGTCTTCTGACTTAGTCCCCGAGGAGGATGAATTAGACCCATGGACATACGATGAAGCACTCCAAGACAAGGATGCGGATTCTTGGCAAACCGCAATAGAAGCCGAAATGGGTTCTATGGATAAAAATGAGGTGTGGGAGCTTGTTGAGCCACCCAATGGAGTAAAACCCATTGGATGTAAGTGGGTCTACAAGAGAAAAAGAGGATCGGACGGGAAGGTTGAGACCTTCAAAGCTAGGCTTGTGGCGAAAGGATATACTCAGAAAGAAGGGATCGATTATGAGGAAACCTTTTCACCGGTAGCCATGCTTAAGTCTATCCGTATTCTCTTGGCGATAGCTGCACATCTTGATTTTGAGATATGGCAAATGGATGTCAAGACAGCTTTCCTAAATGGAAGTCTTGAAGAAGAAATTTATATGCGCCAACCCGAAGGCTTTATTGAAAAAGGCCAAGAGCACCTTGTATGCAAGCTTAAAAGGTCTATCTACGGACTTAAGCAAGCATCGCGAGCTTGGAATCAATGTTTTGATCAAGTAATAAAATCTTACGGTTTTGATCAAAATGAATTTGAGAGTTGTGAGTACAAAAAATGTGTCGGAACTGCCGTGTTATTCTTGATACTGTACGTAGATGACATTTTGCTTATTGGAAACAATGTCGCGGTGTTGTCAGACGTGAGGGTATGGTTGTCAAATCAGTTTGATATGAAGGACTTAGGGTAGGCCAATCATGTCTTAGGGATCAAGATTACTCGAGATCGTAAGAAAAGAATGATCGGCTTATCGCAAGCTTCATACATAGATACTGTTTTGAAACGGTTTAGCATGCAGAATTCCAAGAAAGGTTTTGTACCTTTTAGATATGGAATTCATCTATCAAAGAAATGTGTCCGAAGACACAAGAAGAGATAGATTGCATGAAAGGCATCCCATATGCTTCGGCAGTTGGAAGCCTCATGTATGCTATGTATGTACGAGACCGGATATCTGCTTTACCGTAGGCATTGTAGCACGATATCAAAATAACCCCGGGAAAGAGCATTGGACGGCTGTTAAAAACATTCTGAAATATCTCAAGCGAACTCGAGATAGAATGTTGGTTTATCAGTCAGATAGTCTAATCCCCGTTGGTTACGCGGACTCGGATTTCCAATCAGACTTAGATTCCAGAAAGTCTACCTCGGGTAGTGTGTTCTGTTTGGGAGGTGCAGCTGTGACATGGAGAAGCGTTAAGCAGAAATGCATCGCTGATTCTACCATGGAAGCCGAATATGTAGCTGCTTGTGAAGCGGCGAAAGAGGCAGTTTGGCTCAAGAACTTCTTAGTGGACTTGGATGTAGTTCCGGATTTGCCCGACATCATCACGGTTTATTGTGACAATGCCGGAGCAGTTGCAAATTCAAGGGAACCAAGAGCCCACAAAGCCTACAAACACATTGAAAGGAAGTACCATCTTATACGAGAAATCGTTAAGAGAGGAGATATAGAAGTGGCAAAGATCGCAACGGAAGACAACCTAGCTGATCCTTTCATAAAGGGTCTGCCTCTGTCGACATTCGAGAGACATGTGGAAGGAATGGGAGTCAAGTGTGTTGTCAATCTGCTTTGAGTATAAGTGGGAGAAATTAATAGGAGATGTGTAGTACATAGATATGCTGTAGTATACTTAATAGCAGACTTTGAGTATAAGTGGGAGATTGTTAGGGTTATACTAGAAAGTATTCTTTTACTTTGTATAACTAAAATGAATCTTTGAGCTTTATCTGAAATAAATCTTTTATCACTATGCTTTAGATAAATATGAATGTTATTTATTTATTGCAATCCGTTCATATAATAGTACAAGTTACACTATAGATAAATGTGGTGATCCCCGGATAACTCACAGCAAGATCACATTATCAGTTTCTTGTAACAAGTACTAAATTCACAACCTAGATGGGATTTTGAACACCCCATTGGTAAACGGTTGATGTGTAGATCCAAGATTGACTTAACTTGACCAAGGGATTGCACTAGTGCATGATGATGCATTGAAGAGGACCTACAAAGAGGTAATTCTTCCGTACTGATTTATGGGATGAAGAATTAGACCTCAGTGGTCGTTTATTTCTAAACCTCTGTCCCTTAAATAGGATTGTGTGTGATCCGTGCGTGGCACTTTATTTTGTTATGGGTAGAGAGTTAATATGACTCAATACTTTGCATCTTGGGTGGCGAAATTAAGAACATGACAGTTGCTAAGATTTAATACAGAGGAACATGTGCTTGGAAAGTCTTGCATGATTAGTCTCCTTGGTGGGCTCTAAATGTTCTTCATACTAAATTTTGCAAGTGGAATTTGTTTCCGGTATGATAATTTAATAAGAGTTGTCCTTACTCCAAGGATAAGATGTTAAATTAATTAAAGTGTTCAGTGGCATGATTAATTAACGGACAAGAAAATCTTAAACACGGGAAATAATGACCGGGAGCCATATGATGTAATATGGGTTAAGATGGATAGTGCAACATTAATCCTATAGTGGAGTGAGATTAATGTTAATGGGTTGAATGACATTGGGCTCAATGTTAGAATTCAAGGCCCATTAGGAGGTCCAATCTTAATTCTTCTAAAGGCCCCTCAAGTAGCCCAATTAAATGTCCAACAATTTACAAGGTGATTAAAATAAAAGAAATAATTTTGGGCCCAAATTTAATTAAAAATTTCAAAAATTTGTATATATATTAAATAAATGAGAGATTTTATGGAAAATAGATAAGTATCTTGAATACAAGATGATTAGGGTCTTAATTGCATGTTTTTGCATCCATTTCTATATGGTTTTGATGTGCTTATGTTCATATTTGACCCTAATTTGCTATAAATTGTGCTATTAACCATTTTGTGGCAAGAAAATGTGTTTTGTAGTGAAAACGAGCAAAAATCGGCAAAAGACGAGCAAGTTCGTAAAAGTCCAGAAATTTTTTGTTGATCTAATGGAGGCAAATGATAGACCATGTCGAAGAGTTCGAAGAGAGGGTCGCAACGGAAAAAGAATCGAGTCAATCGGAGCTCTAGAAATCAAGATATGAAGAAAATGAGAAAGTCGAGGATCGATCGCACAAGCCGAAGCTGGACTCGAGCGACCACAAGGCCAGACTCGAGCGACCATTGCCTTACACTCGTGTGAGGATGCTCTGGTTCGTGTGATGAAGGCTCACACGAATGCCACTGTTGTCCACTCGTGTGATGCCCCGGACTGCACATTTTTGAAGGGCTGTTTCGTCTTTTCGCGTATTTAATGAAGGGCATATTGGACAAAACATTCTGGACACTATAAATACTTGAAGGATCAGATATCCAAGACACATTAGTTCATAATCAAAGTTAGATTAGTTTAGAGAGAGAATTAGGTAGTTACTTAATGGGTTCTTAGTTAGATTCAATCTTATTTCTTCCATAACTTTTGATCCGTCCGTTGGATTTTAGATTCGTTTGTTCCTACACTCTTCTCTCGATTCAAGCTACATTTCTACGGTTCAGTTTTGTATTTTTCAATCCGGATTTAGAGATAGCATTTTCATGGTTTGATGCTTGTATTTCAATTCTCCAACAATTGGTAAGATTTCTTGTATTTCATTTCATATTAGTGTTGATCATGATGTTTACATTGTTCATTGTTGATTTTCATTTCCAATTAGCCATGGGCTAATATCCTTGTTGCATGATTGTATGAATATTATGGTGAATTTAGTTCTTGTTAATCCTATGCATGAATTAGTGACCTTGATGTGTAAGTTCTCTTATTAATGACTTGTATGAATGCTTGGGATGTTAAATTGGATTGTATGGCTTATATGTTTTAGCAATGAAATGAGAATTGAGCTATAAGAACTTTATGCATGCGAAGTGTTTGATATATTGCTTGTATGACCAATGAGAATTGCATATTAGCCTAAGACCTCTTAATTGGAGTATTGGAAGTTGTAGAGAGATCTAGACATCCAATAGAGCCCTTACCTTGTGTTGTAGAGAGATCTAGACACTAGTTGGCTTGACTAAGACACCAAGAGACCTTTTGCATGCTAGGATGGATAAGATTCTAGAGGAACCATAGTAGGATTACTTCCATGTACACTTCACACTTGCTCACTTCTTTAAGGTGATTGTTAGGATTTACTATTCTTGCTTGATTAGTAGATAGAATCCATGATTATTTTCTTGCTTTCCTAGCTATCAATCTTTGTGAACATTCAATACTAGCTTGATATCGCACCGTTTCCCTGTGTTCGATATTTAACTTGGTTAACTTGCCGCGATAACAACGACCACGTTCACTTGCGTGGAAATCATACACAATTTTGGTAAACAAGTTTTTGGTGCCGTTGCCGGGGAAACGATCACTTTGTTAGGCTTGTATTGATATTTACTTTGTTTTTCTTTATTTCTTTGTTGTCTTGACTATTCTTGGTGAGTGTTGATACTTGCTTATTTTTGTAGGAGTGAACTTATTTGAAGATGGACGGTTACAACCATTACTCGTATCCTCCACAATACACATACCCTCCTCAACCATACACATATCAACCTTATCCATATTCACCATACCCATATCAATCTCCACCTCAACAATCCTACCACCATCCATACCATTATCCCTATCCTTATTATTCTCCCTATACATATCCATACTCATATCCTTCTCCTACTTCCAAAAGTAAGGAAAAAGAGGTATAAAAAGAAGAGAAAGAGAAAGATGAACCGAAAGAAGACATATATGATCAAATTGATCGATTTCTTGAAGAAAATAAAGATTTGAATGATGAAAGATTTGAATCATAAATGTCTGTATTTAGCTCAAAGACTTCAAGATATGACTTCCCTTTATCATCTCTTAATACAGACATTTATGATTCTACTTCTTGTGTTAGACTTGATAGGAATCAAGGAGAAGATGAAGGAGAAAAAGAAGGGGAGGATGATAAAAAGGACCAAATTGTGGTGAAGAGGATAGAGGTCATTCAACTCGTCAAAACAGAGGAAGATGAATGTCCACCTATGGACATAAGCTTCATGGAGGAAGAACAACAAAATGTAGTGGAAGATGAGCTACAAGGAGAAATGAGCATTTCTAATCCCTTAAACTTTTCCACTTATGCTTACATTGATAATGTTGTTCATATTGATTTCGTCTTGCCTCTTGATATAATTGATTATAAGATTGAATTGAGAATCCTCTTGAACATATTTGTTAGTAGGAGATGGGGGTGGATTAGGTTGAGAAGAAAAAGGTAAAATTCTTGTGCATATAAGTATAAAATGATACCGAAAGTAGGGGTGTGGGGTAGAAATCCTACTTGTTTCCTTGATATTAAGCTATGAGATTGATGTTTGATGGGGAGGATGCCAAATATCCTTGGCCCTTTAGTTAACATTGGTGTCGTCCGGCTAGGGGACGTTAAATCCAAGCACTAGATGGGAGGCAACCCATCCTAAAAAGTTTTTCTTGCTTATGAGGTTTGTTTTGTAGTTTAGATAGTGTTAATTGTTTTGAGTTGCTTCATATGAGGTAATGTGTTCTCTTACCTTGATTGGTGCATGTGATTTACCCTAGTTTGGGGGTGTTGCCTCTTGGTATATATTTGATTTCTTGGTTTACTTGAGCTTATACATGCATTGTTTATTCATTGATTCTTTGCAAATCCTATTTTCATCACTCTTTTCCAAACTTTTAGGATCCTTGATCTGAAAAAGTTTGGGGGGGTGTGTTCGTGTTTTTCAAATTGTAGATTTGCAATGACATTTGTGAGCACTAGAAAGGTGTGATGAGGAGATTTCTCTTCTTACTTGGCCAAGAAGGACATTCTCGTGTAAGTGGCAATTCACTTTCCTATTCTTAATCCCAACTCAAGGTATGTCTCTACATTTATCTCTATGAGTGTTTCAATTCATAGGTTTAGTTTTCTTGATTTTAGATTGCTATTTGAGCTTATTGTTGATTCTTGTTGTATTGTGCTTTGATTGGTGCATTGCATGATCTTTTCTCCACTCTTTGTCAAACTTTTTAGACCTTGGTCCAAAAACGTTTGGGGGGGTCTTCGTTTCTCAAATCTCATTGCAATGCTATGCTTATGTTGATTCTTAGTGTTCCTATGATGTTTTGGACCTTATGCTTATATGATGCTTTGTTTTTGCTTGTTATTTTTGCCATATTGTTGCTAGCTTTGAGTAGAGTGGCATGAGATATGTTTATGGTTGTGTGGATGAGTTGAAAGTTCATGTTGGATGTGGTGGAGTTATGGCTTCATTCTTATCTTGTCTTTTGTGCTATGGATTTGATGATACTTGAGATGTTTATGATATGAGCAATTTTTTATATGAGATGAGTCATGATCACCCTATACCCGTGAGGTTTTGAGCCATTTATGCCCGTTTCAATCTTGAACGGATGATATTTCTTTGATGTGAGATCCACACATGTGCATTATACTCTAGAACTTGGCTTTGGTCTTGTTTGAGGCTACATTAGACATTGATTTCACACGATATGATTTGAGGCATTTTCTTTGATCATTAATTGAGCTACTTTGCCCAATGAGCCTACAATTGATATTACTATCCATTGCTCACCATTTTGTGCCTTTAGACCTTTCCTTTGGCTGACCACACTTTAAGCCATTTTCCTTCATTTTTGGAACTCTCTTGTCCCTGTGATTAGTAGAGTGAAAAGAAGGAAGGAAGATTGGTGATATGATGAAGAACATGGTGGCCTAAAGTGGAAGATATGAAGAATTTTATGCATGGATTGAAATTTTTGAAAAAAAGGCAAGTGCTAGCAAAGCATGAGAAAAAGTTGACTTTTGTTAAGAATATGGTCAAGTTGACCTTTGTTGTGAGTTTGGCTAAAAGTTGCAAAGAAGGGAAGAATGATCTTGAAAGTGTGATTTTGAAAAGCATGAAGAATGTGCACAATTGCATGAAGATGTGAATGACTATTACTTGATTCCTTCTATGCTTTACTAATCATACTTAGTCACTCTAATCCATATCTATCCTTCCCTACCAAAGAGCCAACATTACAAACTTATTAAAGTCCTCATTGATGTGAGAATGATTTGTCATTTCAAGTGGTGGAGAATTTGAGACTTGAGCCAAGCTTATGGTAGTATTTATATCATTGTGTGAAGATTGAGAGAACCTCAAACACTTGAGAGAACCTCAAACACTTGAGAGATGAGTTATACACTTCTTTGTGAGCATCATGACTTGTCGATTTGATAATTTGTTCATTGATTCGATTTTGATAGTTGATTTGATGAAATTGCATTTTAGACTTGTTTGATATTGAGCTATGATTCTATGGCATTTGATCTTGTGCTTGATGCTTCATACATACAATTATTCCCCTATCTTATCGCTTCGTTGCTCGAGGACGAGCAACAATCTAGTTTGGGGGTGTGATTAGGGTCTTAATTGCATGTTTTTGCATCCATTTCTATATGGTTTTGATGTGCTTATGTTCATATTTGACCCTAATTTGGTATAAATTGTGCTATTAACCATTTTGTGGCAAGAAAATGTGTTTTGTAGTAAAAACGAGCAAAAATTGGCAAAAGACGAGCAAGTTCGTAAAAGTCCAGAAATTTTGAGTTGATCTAATGGAGGCAAATGATAGACCATCTCGAAGAGTTCGAAGAGAGGGTCGCAACGGAAAAAGAATCGAGTCAATCGGAGCACTAGAACTCAAGATATGAAGAAAATGAGGAAGTCGAGGATCGATCGCACAAGCCGAAGCTGGACTCGAGCGACCACAAGGCCAGACTCGAACGACCATTGCCTTACACTCGTGTGAGGATGCTCTGGTTCGTGTAATGAAGGCTCACACGAATGCTCACACGAATGCCACTGTTGTCCACTCGTGTGATGCCCCGGACTGCACATTTTTGAAGGGCTGTTTCGTCTTTTCGCGCATTTAATGAAGGGCATATTGGACCAAACATTGTGGGCACTATAAATACTTGAAGGATCAGATATCCAAGACACATTAGTTCATAATCATAGTTAGATTAGTTTAGAGAGAGAATTAGGTAGTTACTTAGTGGGTTCTTAGTTAGATTCAATCTTCTTTCTTCCATAACTTTTGATCCGTCCGTTGGATTTTAGATCCGTTTGTTCCTATGTTCTTCTCTTGATTCAAGCTACGTTTCTACGGTTCAGTTTTGTATTTTGCATTCCGGATTTAGAGATATAATTTTCAAGGTTTGATGCTTGTATTTCAATTCTCCAACAATTGGTAAGATTTCTTGTATTTCATTTCATATTAGTGTTGATCATGATGTTTACATTGTTCATTGTTGATTTTCATTTCCAATTAGCCATGTGTAAGTTCTCATATTAATGACTTGTATGAATGCTTGGGATGTTAAATTGGATTATATGGCTTATATGTTTTAGCAATGAAATGAGAATTGAGCTATAAGAACTTTATGCATGCGAAGTGTTTGATATATTGCTTGAATGACCAATGAGAATTGCATATTAGACTAAGACCTCTTAATTGGAGTATTGGAAGTTGTAGAGAGATCTAGACATCTAATAGAGCCCTTACCTTGTGTTGTAGAGAGATCTAGACACTAGTTGGCTTGACTAAGACACCAAGAGACCTTTTGCATGCTAGGATGGATAGAATTCTAGAGGAACCATAGTAGGATTACTTCCATGTACACTTCACACTTGCTCACTTCTTTGAGGTGAAAGTTAGGATTTACTATTCTTGCTTGATTAGTAGATAGAATCCATGATTGTTTTCTTGCTTTCCTAGCTATCAATCTTTGTGAACATTCAATACTAGCTTGATATCGCATCGTTTCCCTGTGTTCGATATTTAACTTGGTTAACTTGCCGCGACAACAACGACCACGTTCACTTGCGTGGAAATCATACACGATTTTGGCAAACACAAGAATATCTAATAAAATCAAGATCTCATGGTATTAAATATACAATGTATTTTTTCGAAAATAATGAGGATCAGAAATATCTAGAATTGAATATTTAGTATTCAAGATTATCAAGATTAGAATATTTGATATTCATTATAATCAAGATTTGAAATATTAGATATTCAAGATATTCAAGATCTTGTATTCTCATTATAAATATGAGATGATACAAGACTTCATATTATGATTACTACTCTTGCAATTTTCAAAAATTGCAGTTTATTGGGCAACAAAATTATTTTCTTCCTTGTGTTGTGATTATTCGTGTGGCCTCCCACCTAGTGCACGAATAAGGACAAGGGAATACTTGAGAAGGCCTTTTGGGTTAATAAAAGCCAACGGGATCATCAAGGCAAAGGAACTCACAAAAGCATCTCAGATAGTGCCTTTCACCAAGGAAACTAAGGACTCCTTTTGTCTCAGAAACCTCATTTTCCATCTCAAAGGACGCTTTTTGTCTCAGAAAAATCTTTTTCATCGGAAGGTATAATTCACTA
>JAPKLY010005121.1:1227-13112 GCA_026898435.1 Prunella vulgaris
ATCGATCTAAGCAAATACAGAGAGAATCCTACTACAACACTAGGGAAATTTAATTGCAGAGTGTTGCTTATAGTATGCTTTGAGAGTTTGGATTCTTGAGAGTTTTCTCTTGGAAATTTCCCGTTAACCTTGAATGGGTGCAAGGCTCTCCATATTTATAGGCAAGATTCAAAATAGATCCATTGGAGGAGATCTAATCAAATCTTTCCTATTTTGGGGTGGTTGCAGGCTAGAAATACTGTTTGACCTAACCGTCATGCTTATTCTGGCAAGTCTGTCCCATCGCCTGCAACTTTGAGACAAATTAAATGCCGTATTAAATGCTGCGCAGACTCCGTACACACCTGTCGAAAGATCATTGGCTCTCCGTTCTAACGGCTAGTTGACTTTCAGACATTTGTCCTTCCTTGTACATTCAATACTCTGAGTCTTTTGTTAATAACTCAGTCTGAATGTTTGTCTTCATTGGAGTCTTACTGACATTCTCTTTGTCTCTTGTCCCATAGCATAAATAACCTTTTTACCTTGGACTTACATATTTCAGGTGATCTGAACTACAGCCCGAGTCAGGTCTTATGTGACTTCAGCACAGCCTGATAGATTATTCAGCCCAGTATGTGTAACCTTTTTGCTTTGGACTTATATGGTTCAGATAAACTGAACTAAGGCCTAAGTCAGGTCTTAAGTGCATTCAGCACAACCTGATAGGTTACACTTACTCTTCACTGACTAAGATCTGTCCTGAATATGCTTAGTGTACTCAGTAGAAACATCAGTCAATGGTAATTCAGGATTGACTTCAGGACGGATCATCAGGCTTCGATCTTCAGCTTCAGACCCAGAGAATCTTCAGCAAGACTGACTGACTCCTTCAGGATGAATAATACTTCAGACTTCAGTAAATTGGGTCGACTCCAATATTCTTCAGTCTTCAGCAAGTTCCTCTTGTACTGAATTTCTAACCTAACTATCCTGAACTATTTTATCCTGAACATCTGTACTTAGGCAGATTCATCAGGGGTTTTGGGATCTAATCAAAATACTCAGATTGTCCCAACATTAGTTGATCCGATTAATATTAATTTTGGACTTCTAGACTAGGACTTTAATATTTTAAGGAATAGGAGTATTATTTTGTGGTATAGTCCATTAAGATTTTTAGTCCTTTAAGTATTAATCTTTTACGGGTAAAATAGTAATTGAGGACTTATTATTTTTGGGATTAGATATTATTATGTAGATTAAATTTAGAGAAGAAATACTTTTAGTAGAGAGGAAATTCGAAAGTTGTTAGAAGGATGAGAGTATTTTTGGGAGCTCAAGATTTAGAGTTAGTTAGAGTCCTTATAATTTTATTAAGAGAGATACAATATTATTCTATGAGGATTTTCAAAAATTAGCACTTAGGATTTTAATATTATGATGTCTTGAGGTTGTTAGATCTATTATATTGGAGATATTAGAAAGATTACCAAGATTTCCCAAGAATGTTCCAAGATATGTTATGCCATATTTTTTACATCTTCATTTTCGGCTAAGATACCATATCTAAGCCATATTTTCGGCCAAGATACTTTACCAAGCCATAATTTCGTCCATAATCATCATATATTCACCAAGATTTCATTCAAGCCCTATATCTTTTCATCCTTATAAATATTAGATCAAGGACCCCCTTATTTCATTCATTATTTTCGATCAGCCATACATACCCCATAAGAGATATTATTTCGAGAATTAGAGAGAGAAAGAGAGAGTAAGTTTTGAGAGAAATATTTGTGGAAGAAGAGTAGAGGTTTCAACGCAAGGTTTTAGCGAGGCCGAACGTACACACATCTCTTATTTTCAAAGAAATCAAAGGTGGGGATTCATTGTGAAAAGTGGTATTTCATGGTTCGATTTTTAAATGTTTTGTTGATGTGTTTATATGTTTATATGCTAACGTTTAAATGGGTACTCTTGTGGTATCAATACTTTTCGAGAGTATCAAGGAGATGGGTACCCTTGTGGTATTGATACTTTTCGGGAGTATCAAGGAGATGGGTACCCTTGTGGTATCGATACTTTTTGGAAGTATCAAAGAGATGGATGCCCTTGTGGTGTCGATATAATTTAGATGTGTCATCTATGTCTACGGATACGATTTAGTCTTATCAAATATGATTTCACGGATGCGATAAAATCGTATCATCTATGTATATGGTTGGTATGTTTTCTTGTTTGCATGTCCATTATATTTAGATCTCGAACTAACGTCCCCACTGAGAGTTATTTATAATTTCTCACCCCTTTCACCAAACTATTTTTCAGATTATGTTGAGTAAAGGGCGTGATGGCGAGCGGTGGAGGCGTGTGGATGGGATATGAAAAGTATAAAGTTATTGGACAAATTTAAGAGCCTTTTATTGGTTTGATTGAATTGCAAGTTATTTGTTTAAATTGGTTTTGCAAGATTTTATGTTAAGCATTATGATACTTCTTGATTTTCTTGAAGAGTATGATTGCATGCTTATGATGAATTTAGTACATGGATTTTTAATTAATTACAAGATATGTTTTCCATGAATATTATTCCTATTTGATTTGATTTAGGAGTCATGAAAGGTAAATTAGGATGCATGTTAGATATATATTTTAATTAAAATTTTATGAAATTATTAATATGATTTTTAGTATTTTGCATGTGTAGGAATTGATGTCTTTCTGTATTCCAGTAAGTTTTAAGGGATTTTACAGTTTCGTGATTCAACATTTTTGTAAATTAAATTTTATATTCGGTTACAGTTTTTAATTAGCTTTCCAATGCATCTTGAATCTCATGATTTGGAGTTGTAACGAATTAGTTATGATTTTTTAAAAAATATGTGGCAGTTTGTTGAGATTTCCGAATCTCGCGAATTTTTGATAAAATTCACTTATGGATAAAATTTGGTAAAAATTATGGATGGATAATAGAGGTAGTCAGTAACTTGCATGAATTTTTATGGAATTTTCCCAGTAGTTTAAGTATTTTAGAATGATTTATTTCGTCGATGACGCACTGCTGAAATTATGCTGAAAGTATGAAATTTTTAAGAGTTTGTGAAATCGTGAGTTTTAATTTATGATCCATAAATTAGATTTATGTGAAATTGCATGATCAATGAGATTTTATTATTTGAAGGCATGTATTCTATTATTAAGATTTTATTGTTTAAATTATGAGGGTATTTTGATTTTAGTCCCAAAGGTTTTAAAAGAAAAGAAAAGAAAAATTTTATTCCAAGCATGTTAGTTCACGCTCTAAAGGATATTTTCTAAATTATTAAATAAAAATGAGACTTCCGCTGTTTATTAAAATTGGGGCGTGACATTTCTAATCCACAACAAACATCATAAATCATTGCAAATATCAAATATGAAGAATGATCACACACACCCCCCCCCCCCCCAAAAAAAAATCTTTTTCAGATTGTAAATCCTAAAAAAGTTTGGAAAAGAGTGATGAATATTGAATTTGTAAATCATCTAATCACCAATCAAAGCAATATCAATCACAACACTAACCAAGGTATGTCCTACCAATCTCAATATGCACTCCCCCAAACTATTCTTACTTCCAATTCCTATCAAACCCAAAACAAGCAAGCAAGAAACAAAATTATCAAACTAACAAAGCAAACAACAAAATAAGCAAAAAAATTTAGGGGATGGGTTGCCTCCCATCTAGTGCTTGGATTTAACGTCCCCTAGCCGGACGACACCAACGTTATCGAAATGGCCAAGGATATTTGTCATCCTTGCCATCAAACTCTAATTTCATAGCTTCATACTCAAGGAAACATGTAGGATTTCTAGACCATACCATACTTTTCTTTTCAATTTATACTTGTAAGCACATACATTTTTCTCCTCATTTCTTCTCAACCATATCCACCCCCTTCTCTTACTATCAAAAATATTAAAGAGGGTCCTTAATTCAATCTTATAATCAATTATATCAAGAGGTATAATGAACTCACAATAAACAACATCATCAATTAAAGCACATGTTGAAGAGTCTAAGGGTTTAGAAATGCTCATTTCATCTTTACACTCATCTTCCGCTTTATTTTGTTGTTTCTCTTCAATGATGCTCATGTCCATGTGTGGACCTTCATGTACCGCTTCTTGTTCTTTCTCCTTTTCTCCTCTTGAATCATCTCGTTCCTTCTTCTCTTCTTGATTCATATGAATGCAAACAAGAGAAGTGTGATATTCATTATCATCAAAAAGAAGATTAATATAAAAATCAAAGGAATTCTCAAGAGGATTAGTAAAATACTAAAGATCGGAGGCTTCTTAAACTTAAGGAGATTTGATCTCTTCATGTTCAACTTCTTTGATCTCAATTAGGATCTCTCCATTACTACCATCAATATCATCAACAAGATGATCCATATCAAAATCAAAGTGATCATAAAAATCTTTATACTCGTCGTGATCATCATCATCATCCTCTTCACTCTCATTATTTTCCTCTTCCTCATCTTCCTTTTCACCCTCTTCTCTTTTCTCTTCTAGTCCAACCTTCTCTTCTTCTTGATCTCTAACAATTTCAACATTAGAAATATTATATGTAATATCATCAATAAGAAGAGTAATATCATAATCAATGCAATCATGAGGAGGACTAGTAGAAATCTTAATATCAGAAAATTTTTCAAAAAGAAAGAGCTTCAATCTCCTCTTCTTTCACTTTTAATTCAACCTTCTCTTCTTCTTCCACATTCCCTTCTTCCCCCATACTTTTCACTTTCCTTTCTTGCTCTTTACCTAATGGAATATCAAATTCCATACGAACTCCATCATCTAGATAACCCACATGTTCCTCATCCACCTTATCGTCACAAACCTCATAGACTTGTTGGGTCAATTGCTCCAATTGGAACTCTAAGTTCTTGATTTGATGACCATAGGAATTGCAAACTTCCTCAAACTTTTGTTTGGTCTCCTCGTGCATCCTTTCATCCTCCATCCTCATCTCTTCTAATTGCTTGACAATGTGAGCTAGAGTCTCATCTATATAACTAGGAGGAGTCTCCTCTTGATGAAAAGTCGTAGGAAGACGTGGAGTGTATGAACATGTATCTTGACCCATTTGATTATAATGAGGATTGCAAACTTCTTCGAACTTCCGATTTGTCTCCTCAAGGTTCCTTGCTTGCTTCCTTCTAATCTCTTCTATTTGTTCGACGATATAGGCTAAGGTATCATTAACATGGCTTTAAGGATCGTCTTCTTAATGATACGGTATATGAGGAGGTACATTGTAAGAGCATGTATCTTGGTAAGGGTTGTAGGAACATGTATCTTGATAAGTGTAATGATGAGAGCAGAAATCTTGATAAGAATATGATCTAGAAGGGTAAGGATCTTCTTGTAGAGGTGACGGTTGATATGGGTAAAGTTGATATGTATATGGTTTAGGAAGATATATTTATATTGGAGAATACGAGTAATGATTGTATCCATCCATATTCAAGTAAGTTCACTACTACAAAAATAAGCAAGCATCAACACTCACCAAGAATAATTAAGAACAATAAAGAAAAACAAAGAAAGTCAATGTAAAATATTTAGCCAAAAGGTGTCTACGTGCAAGTGTACACGATCGTTATTGCAATGGCAAGCTTAACCAAGTTTATTTTATATAGAACCCAAAGGAGACGGGGATTTGTAAGGTAAGACTATTGTTCTTGATTCAAAAACACAAAGCAAATAAAGGGAATTTGGTATCTATGTCTACTAGTGCGTCAAACTTGTATACTACCTATCACCTTGATTCACAAAGTGAGCGAGTGTGAGAGTTATGTGCTAGTGTACTATCCTATGTTTCATATGGTGAGGTATCACTTTATCATGCCATGGAATTGTGTACAATCAATTGGTACGCCACTCTAACATGCAAGAGGTCTCCCTAATAACACATTAAAGCCTCTAATTGTTCCTCCTATTCACTAGTATAGCTCTCACTATCTTAGGAATTTAATCAAACACTTTGCATGCATTTGGCCTAGTACAAGAAGATTTAGGAAAATAGGTCAATTCTCATTGAGACTATCTCCTAATGGACCTTATGATTAACTAAACATGCAAGGCATTCATACAATCCATCAATTTGGAGAATTGATCATACAACAATTCATAGCAATTAAAAGATCAACATAATCACCATACTACTCCATAGGAGTCATACACCAACACACAAAGGGATTAGCCCATGGCTAATTTGGTAATTGTTGGGACAATCTGAGTATTTTGATTAGATCCCAAAACCCCTGATGAATTTGCCTAAGTACAGTTGTTCAGGTCTGTCTAGTTCAGGATAGTCAGGTTAGGAATTCAGTTCAGGGGGAACATGCTGAAGACTGAAGAATATTGGAGTCGACCCAATTTACTGAAGTCTGAAGCGCAATCCATCCTGAAGAAGTCAGAGTCAGTCTTGCTGAAGATTGCCTGAACTGAAGCTGAAGAACGAAGCCTGATGATCAGTCCTGAACACAATCCTGAAGTACCATTGGCGAATGCTTCTACTGAGTACACTAAGCATACTCAGGACAGAACTTAGTCAGTGAAGAGTAAGTGTTAACCTATCAGGCTGTGCTGAATGCACATAAGACCTGACTTAGGCCTTAGTTCAGTTTACCTGAATCATGTAAGTCCAAAGCAAAAAGGTTACACATACTGGACTGAATAACCTATCAGGCTGTGCTGAATGCACATAAGACCTGACTTAGGCCTTGGTTCAGTTTACCTGAATCATGTAAGTCCAAAGCAAAAAGGTTATTTATGTTATGGGACAAGAGACAAAAAGAATGTCAGTAAGACTCCAATAAGACAAACATTTAGGCTGAGTTATTTACAAGAGACTCAGAGTATTGAGTGTACGAGGAAGACAATTGTCTGAAAGTCAACTAGTCGTTAGAACGAAAAGCCAATGATCTTTCGACACGTATGTACGGAGTCTGCGCAGCATTTAATGTGGCATTTAATGCGTCTCAGAGTTGCAGGCGGCGGGATAAACTTGCTAGATTAAGTATGGCGATTAGGTCAAACAGTACTTCTAGCCTGCAACCACCCTAAAATAGGAAAGATTTGATTAGATCTCCTCCAACGGATTTATTTTGAATCTTGCCTATAAATATGGAGAGCCTTGCACCCATTCAAGGCTAACGGGAAATTTCCAAGCGAAAGCTCTCAAGAATCCAAGCACTCAAAGCATACTATAAGCAACACTCTGCAATTAAATTTCCCCAGTGTTGTAGTAGGATTCTCTCTGTATTTGCTTAGATCGATAGCTCTTATATTTAGCATTGTTTTGTATTTCTAGAGCTATCCTAGTTGGAAACCAGAATACCAAACCACTCAGGGTGTGAGATTGGTTGGTTAGAAGGACTGGGACTTGTAAAATGCCCAGGGGTCAGTTCCTAGGAGAGGAAGTTGGCTATTCATGTCCCTTGGCACGTAAAACCCAAGTACCTATCCTCAGGGTTTTGAGGATAGCTTCCTGTTAAATCAGGTCGTGGACGTAGGAGTTGGTTATCTCCGAACCACGTTAAAAAGAACCTTGTGTGCTGATTTACTATTTTGTTTAGGATCATAACTGTCATCATACTAAACTGAACATTCCGCATTGTTTTTATATTCAGGACTGAATCAATCATCCTGAATTCTAATACTGTGCACTCAGCCTTAACCACCTGTTTACTAAGCAAACTCAGAGAAAATGTTTTCAGAAACTAAAACGAGTAGAAAGTAAGGGCTCACTTTCCGCACGTACTCTAGCTCACTGAGATAGTAATCCAACTGACTTGCTTCTGAGCAGTCAGTAGGTTTGTTATCTCTACTGAGCTTCCGAGCACTTTACTCACACTCAGCTTATCTGACTCGTTACTAAACTGTCCCTGCTGCCCCTGTGGACCTTCAGCATACTGAGTAATTCAGGGAATCCTGACTGAGAGTGTTAGAGCATTTTTCTGAGTCTTTCAGAAAAATTTGATATCAGTGTATCTCCCCCATACACTGATTTATACTCGTTTCGAGACCAACAAGTGGTATCAGAGCAGTGGTTCAAAACACCACTGACTTTGTTTACCAATTTTTCTAAGGAGAAACTTTTGGTGGCCTACTGAACAGATCTTGTTTCTGAAAACTGCATATCATGGCATCCGGTTCTAAACACCTCGAGGGAAATCTTTCTGAATTCTCTATTGACAATTATGACTATTGGAAATTCAGGGTACTCGCACATCTCTATTCCATCCATGATCAGATGTCTTTGGTGATTGAGCAAGGTCCGATCAAATTCATGAGGAATCTTCAGATGACCTGGCCTGTTGTTGGCAATGTTCCTGTTCCAGCCGCCGGACATGAAGAAGTGGAGAGGTCCGGGCTTAATTCTGATCAGATTAAGCAAATCGGAATGGATAATATTGCAAAGAACATTATACTCCACACCATTTCTTACGAGAATTCGATCAGGCTCATGCACCTGAAGACGGCTAAGGAGATCTGGGATGCCTTGAGGGAGATGAGTGAGGGATTAGAAAAGATCAAGGAGAACAAGAGAGATCTTGCGATCAGGAAGTTTGAGGCCTTCCGGATGTTAGAGGGAGAGTCCATCGATCAGATGGAAGCTCGGTTCATTAAGATGATGAACAAGCTAGCAACCGTTGGGAAGGAGTTTCCCAAGAGGGAGGTATCTTCTAAAATCCTGAACTGTCTCCCTGAAAGATGGAATACAGGAGTGATCTTGTAGAAGAACACTCAGGATCTCACCAACATTACTCACTCTCACCTATTCTCAGAGTTAAAGGCTCTGGAATTCGACCTCAATAAGAGGAAGAATAAGGGTGTTGTCAGTGAGGAAGTTAGTGAGGAGAAGACACCTGAAAAGGAAAAGAGCGTAGCACTTAAAGCTACTCCTGATCCTGAGGCTGGATCTGGTTCTAAGTCTCTGAAGGACATGAACAAGGATGAGCTAGCCTTGGATTACAGCCTGATGGTGCGGTATTTCAAGAAACTGAACTCTCGATTCGGAAGGTATAAGAAATTTTATACTGACAGCCGTGATCGCAGGTACTCCAGCCCCAGAAGAGAAGAAAGGAGGGGTTCAGATTCCAGGAGAGATCGCGATGAGCCTGAGCGGCGAAGAGATGAGAAGAGGAGAGATGATGAGCCCAGAAGATCCAGCTCCAAACCTGAACGATCATCAGGGAGCAGGAGGGAGTCATCAGATAAAAGGTACACTGATAAGAAGTTTGCTTCTGATGTAGATCAGTGCTACCACTGCAAGAAGACAGGACATTATCAGTATGATTATCCGGAGCTCAGTGCTCGTGAGCGAGAGGATCGGAGAGCAAAGAGAGAACTCAGGGCATCAGACGGGAGAGCTATGCTTGCTGAGGATTCCTCAGATTCAGATGGCCCAGGACGCCGGTCCCCTGAACTCTTCTCCGATGAGGAGTATGATGATCTCTGCCTGATGGCAGATGATAAGGTATGTTCTTCTGCCTCTTCTCCTGATCACACACCTGAGCTTAGCTCAGACTCAGCAGGAGAACTCGACCTTCAGCTCGCTCTTGAGTAATTGATGGTTGACTTCTCAAGGCTGTAGGAGACTCATACTCACACAGTGGATGTGAACGCACAGCTGAGTGGAGAAAACGATCGGTTAACTGAGTCTCTCAGAGTTAGAGATACTGAGGAAGCCCTCAGATTAGTACATCTTCAGGAAGAGCTGCTTCATGCTCGGAACAAGCATGATGAAGCTCCACTGGAGGTGGAAAGACTGAAGGGTGTAATCAGCTTGCTGATTGAGACTCGTGACACTGATCTGTTCCTCGCTCAGGAACAACTGATGATTGAGCAAATCGCTCTAAGAGTGATGTTCGAAACAGAGTGGCAAGCTCGCCTTTGTGCTGAGCAAACTGCTTGGGATCTTGAGCTGATCTCAAAAGAGAAAGCTCATGAAGAGTTGGTACTTCAGTGCACCACTGAAATTGAGGCCTTGAAAGAAACAAATGGGCATCTTGAGGTTAAGCTGAAGAAGTTATACACATCTACCCAAGTGGTTGATGAGTTAACAAGTTTCTCTCAGCTGACCGATGGTGCTAAAGCTGGGTTAGGCTATGATGCCTCAAAAGACCCAAAGGGCAAGAAGAAGAGAGGTGCTTCAGGGAGCAACTATCAAAAAAAGTTTGTCCCTGCCCAAACTGACGACAAGAGAGCAAGTGTTGCTCGTCAGGACCAAGGCAAAGGGAATGAGAAAATGCCTACTGAACCTGTAAGGCAAAGGACTGAGGAACCAAGGCCAAAACCTAAGGGAAAGGCCAAGGCTCCTCATCCTGAGTTGAGGAAGACAGACCAAGGAAACTCCAATTCTCAGCCTAGGAATCCTCAAGCTGGGAAGAACTCTGCTCCCAGCACTTCTCAGGCCCAGCCTGGAAAAGCTCAGGGTGGAAGGAAATCCAGTCAGAGGAGGCCTCAGGCAAGGCCAAGGATTACTGAGGTCCAGACACCTCAGGCAGGGCACAGAGCCCATCAGGAGCGTCCCAATCCTCAAAGGAGAAGGACAAACCAGGTGGTCTCTGAAAGGCAACGGAGACCTGACTCCGATAACACTCAGACCAGACCTCAAGTGCCAAGAGGTCAGGCCCGAGCTGCTCCTTCTCAGGACAGACCCCAGCCCAATGCACCCAGGCCAAAGAGGAACAGGAGGCTCGCCCCCAGGAACCAATCCAGGGCTCCTGAACCTCAGGCTGACACCCATACACCATCAACTTCCCAGGCACAAAGGAAGAAGACTGTGTATGTTGATGTTTCTGGGAGACAGGTTTACACTTCTGATGATATCAGAATTGTCAAACAAATCTGGATCCCGAAGGGAATGGCTGACTCCGTAGGACCCAATACGAGATGGGTATCTGAGGCCTGATTCTTTTCAGGTCGCTGCGGGCTACAAGAAGAGGAAGGAGGATCTTATGAAGGACTGGTACTTGGACTCAGGGTGTTCCAGGCACATGACCGGATTTCGTTATCTCCTTCAGGATTATGTAGTTCAAGAAGGCCCGCAAGTAACCTTTGGTGATAACTCTAAGGGTTTCACCAGGGGATTCGGAACCCTTGTTATTGGCTCTGTCCGTGTACTGAATGTATCATATGTTGAGGGACTGAGACATAACTTACTCTCGGTTAATCAGTTCTATGACCGAGGATATAGTGTAGAATTTACATCTAATATGTGTCTTGTTAAGGACAAATCTACACTACAGGTTCTGATTACAGGTATCAGAAGGGGCAATGTATATTTTGTTGACTTCAAGAGCAGCTCTCCTGAAACTTGTTTGGTCGCTAAGAGCTCCTTTGAGCTTAGTTGGCTTTGGCATAAACGCCTGAGTCACTTAAACTTCAAGATTATTAACAAAATTTTTAGACTTTCTCTTGTAGATGGTCTACCTAATGAAGTTTTTAGCAAAGACCACGTGTGCGGAGCATGTCAGGAAGGCAAGCAAACTAAAGCCTCATTTAAAGAGAAAGAAGCCTTCTCAACTGACAGAGTGCTTCAGCTCCTGCACATGGATCTCTTTGGTCCAGTTACTCCTGTCAGCATAAATGGTAGGAAATATACCCTTGTTGTTGTTGATGATTATTCCAGGTATACATGAGTTATTTTCTTGCTGAACAAGAAGGAGACTCAGGTCAAGCTTCCAGAGTTACTCAAGCAATTGAGTACTGAACAGGGTCTGAGCATAGTCAGGATCCGATCAGATCGAGGAACAGAGTTTATAAACTCTATTATAACTGACTTTTGTACTAACCATGGTATAGCTCATGAGACTTCTACAGCCAGGACCCCTCAGCAG
>JAPKLY010005122.1:273-13110 GCA_026898435.1 Prunella vulgaris
ACATATATTAATTAAGGGTTTATTATTATGCCAAATAGACATGTAATATTAATATAACTGGATGATTTTTATTGAAATCATGAAACACAAAATCTCCTATAAATAATTTCATTATATTAAATTAAAACTATTAAATGTACTCATATATCATTAATTACTTGCGCTCACGGGTAACATTAGACTTATAAATTTAAAACACATTGTAAAATTGTATGGTATCAACAAATATATTTAATGTTAAATGTATCAAATTGTATAAACTTTATATGTAAATAAGTTTGATAAGAGACTTACTCATCATGAGATGCTTAACTCTTCAAATCACCATTTTACGATTAAAAAAACCAAACAAAAAGAACTGGAATTTAAAGTTGTAACTATATAGAGGAATTTCAAATATATAAATATATAATAGTAAGACATATTTCTTAAATAATTTTGGCGTCATTTCGTTAGAATCGTTGAACATTTCTTCAATTTTTATCTCAACCGTTGGATCTATCTACCAATTTTATATGGTCTGCTTTATTCATGGAACTGTTACAAATCAATTTCATATTGTCATGATTTTTTTCATGGAAGCGTTACAATTATTTATCTATATATACCATAAGAACATTGACCCTCCATCACTGTCAAGGACCCCCAATAAATCGCTGTAAGATCTCGGAAGAGCCAAATTTATCTCATCCAACAGTATTCCTTTGTCGTTCTTCAAGGTCAATAACGAAAGCTCCTTCACAAATGATATATCATCCCATCAGATGCACTAACCTGTGCATGAGCTCATTTAAGTTTCATCCAATTTCAATTATTCAGTTAAAACTTTTCGAGTTCAGAGATAACACTCATGTTGTTACAGTTAGAGATGTTAATCCGGGCTGGGCTAATAGGGCCGGCCCGTTTAACCCTGAAAAATGCAGGGTTAGGGCCATGCTTTTATTGGCCCGTTTAAATCCGGGCTTTTTTGACCCGACCCTATTAGCCCGCGGGCTAAACGGGCTAGCCCGCCGGTTAACCGAGCCCGCCCGCATAATTTTTTACTTTATATATACATATTAAATAAATAATATAGTTATTATTATTATTAATTGAAGTTATCTTCAATTTCTATTTAGGTGTTATATTAATTTTGAGTATTTATATTTGAATTTTTATATACCAATGAACTTTTAAGTGTTTAAGTGTTAATGTTTGAAATTTTGTAATTATGTTAAATTATTTTAATTAATATTAATGAAATTATGGACAATGTTTAGGTTCTAGTTTAAATATTAACATTTATGATAATTATTTTAGATTATATTTTAAAATTTAGATTTTTTTACATAGCCCGTTTATGACCCGTTTAGCCCGAGGACCGCTAGGGTTAGGGTTAGGTCTCAAATATTAGAGGACCGTTAAGAATGAACCGGATAAGGCCCTAACCCGTTTAGCCCGAAGCCCGTTAGGGCTGACCCTATAGGGTTAGGGCTAGCCCGTTTAACATCTCTAGTTACAGTTCAAAGGAGGGCGTCTCCTAATCAGGAGAAGACATGTTGATAGACCATAGGGTCCGACTGACAACCCGGAATTCGTCTCTGGTGATTCCCACTTTTAAAGTCAAATAAAAAAGAAATTGTTATTGTATGTTGAGTCATTTTTTTAAATCATGCATTGATGTGTGTTTAAATTTTATTTTTTAAAGATAAAAGAAATATTTGGTTTAAATCCTTTTTTGTATTTTTGTTTAAATTGAAAAATATATATGTATTATATGTTGCGTTATTTTTTAGGAATATTCCCAGTGAATATTATTTTTTGTTTATTTTTTATTCATACCCTTCATTTATTTATCACTTTACACACATATCTTCTCACTTTTACAACTTTCATCATCATATAAACATTTAATCATAATACTTAAAATAAATAATAACATGATAATTTATTTAAATATTGACATTTTCAAAGTATTTTATTAAAATTGGGAAAAAATGTTTTGTTTATCAATATAAAACCAGTCGGTAGTGAGACTACAGACTGGTGATGTGTCAATTGATTTAATGCATAGAATACCATATTTTCTGGGTGACGTCCCGACTGGAGGGATCATGATTTGACATCCCCGTCAATCTACCTCTTTCTCATGCATATATGCAATGTCTATTTTTAATTTTACCCAGCAATGCTTTTCTTGATTTCATTTTCAAATATAAAAATATATAATTGTTTTATTAATTATCTTGTCCTTTTATGCACATCACGTTTTGGGTTTTTTATTTAAATATTAAATTTATTTGTTATTGTACCTTTATTTTTGTGGGGCTGTGCAAAATAAGCATGAGCGCCATGGATATTGGTGCTCGCAATGTTGAAAGAGGAGGAGCACCTTTTATATCTGGTTACTACATAGCCATCATTACTGGCGCCCCCTGCATGGAGAGATACCAAAATTATAACCTCAATTTTTCTCATTTTTAGATCCATCATTTACATCATGACGTGCTCGCAACCTATTTATTTGGTCAATTATTTCATCTTAATTAGAATGAGAGATATTATTAAATTTAAAATAATTAAAAAATTAATAATTAAATATGAAGTTTGTTAAATTAGAGTAAAACTAGGAGGAGTTACGAGTATAGGTGGTTTTCTTTCTTTTTTTCTTTTTTTAATAGAAAATTAAATAATAATAATAATAATAATAATAATATTAATAATAATAAGATGATTTGTTTGAAAATGTTAAATGAATATTCACAAATTTTGATCTTTAATTATATTTTAATTATAATTTTCGTTATTAATGTTCAACATTTTTTAAGAAGTGGTGAAGTGCCCTGGCACCGAATTTCTTGTTTGCAACTCAACTAACCATTATATATATTACTCCCACATGTATATTCCTTACACACACTATTAAGAGAGAGTGCCTTAAATCGTGCGTTTTGATTCAGTTTGCTAAAAATTTGTGATAATTCATCAATTTTCTAGTGGATTTGCGCAAGAAGCGGCGGCAGGCGGTGGTGCAAGCGGCAAAACAAACGGTGGCGCGATTTCGAAATCTCAAATGGGAATTTCTTTTATTCTTCTTCTATTTTTTTCAGAATTTTTTTAAAGTACTTATTTTAAAAAAAAAAATTGAATAAGTCAACAAGTGGAACATCATTTAATATTTTAAAAAGATTTGAAAGGTATATATTTTCAAAAAGTTTTACTTATTCAAATATTTAAATTTATTTTTACTCTGAAAGAAAATAAAAAAGAAAGAAACCCGCCTATACTCGTAACTCCTCCTAATTTTACTCTAATTTAACAAGCTTAATATTTAATTTATTAATTTTTTAATTATTTTAAATTTAATAATATCTCTCATTCTAATAAAAGGGTGCTCCCTTCAGTCGGGAACTATGATGCCGATTGGCGCTTCACCCAGAAAATATGAAATTCTATGCATTAATTCAATTGACACATCGCCAGTCGGTAGTGAGACTACCGACTGGTTTTATATTGATAAACAAAATATTTTTTCCCTATTTTGATAAAGTACTTTGAAAATATCAATATTTAAATAAATATGCCCACCATTACACATCGATTTAGCATTATGTTAAATTCTACCCTACTTAAATATCAGCAAACATACACCATTACTATTTTTCAGTATTTAAATATATATTTCAACTCAGAAAAAATATATCAATTGCAATATGTTCTTGATTAGTACATTTGAGACAAAAGAGAGCAACCACATTAACAACAAAATCACATTTCAGATTGAACTAAACTGATCGGGAGTGAAAATACTATAATTTCGGGTTTATAGCCGATACATATGGCCTTAGTAATTTATCTCCAAATGCACGAGAAATAACAAGAACACTACCAATCCGCCACATACTTGATTAAGAGATTATAAGTCTAATGTGGATTGCTTTCAAAAAAAAAAAAAGTCTAATGTGGATTAAAGAATTAATGAATGAATTAATTAAAATTAAAAACAATCATAAGTATATTCTCATTCCAATTTCCGCCAATCATGTCTTTTTTTTTTCTTTATTGAGATTTAATTGTACAAACTATTAAGGAATTAAGGAATGAATTGATTAATTAACTTAAAATCATTCATAATTGTCTATATTATAATTGGGGTATGTATTTCATGATTATAATAATTATTATTATTATTATCTTAAACATAATTAAGAATACACTATAGTTTTAGAGTGATATGCATATCTTAATTATAAAAATATTTTTTATAATATAACATTGAAATAAATTAAATTCCGAATTTCATTTTCTTTCTTTTTATCCGTGAACACACATACTCATTTTATTTAAAAAATTAAATCTCTATAATCTTGCAACTCACCAAATTTTCACTTTTGACTCATTCTTTATTTGTATTACGTTCTCTAGGCCCAACATTAAAAAATTCTAAAATTTTACCTTTCTAAAAAAAGTCTAAATTCTCATTATTTTGATATTTTAATTAAATTTCAAATCATCAAATATACTTATTGCGAAAATTAAGGAAATAAATTAATTAAATTCAGTCATAGTTATTTTATATATATTGATAATCTCTCTCTCATGTATCATTTGTCAACCATACCATACTTCTTAAATTAGTTAAAATCAGTCATAATTATTCTATATTGATCATTTCTCTCTCATTCATTAAAGAATTAATAAATGAATTAAAATCTATCATAATTATTCTCTCATTGAAATTTTCGTCAACCATGCCATATTTTTTTTATTATTGAGGTTCAATTATACAAACTATTAAGATATTAAGAAATGAATTGATCAATCAACTTAAAATCAATCATAATTGCTTATATTATGGTTGTGATATGTATACCTTGATTATAATAATTACTTCCTTAAATATGATCAAGATACACTATAGTATTGAAGTGGTATGTATCATTTGACTATAATAATTTTTATAGTATATTATTGAAATAAATTAAAAGTTCAGATTTTTTTCCCTTTTCATCCATACACACTTCATTATCTTCTAACAAATTAAATCTCTACAATATTGCAACTCATCAAATTTTTATGTTTGACTCATTCTTTATTTTGCATTACATTATCAAAATCTCACATTCAAAAATTCTAAATTTCCACCTTAATTTCTAAAAAAAATTCTAAATTTCTCATTAATTTGAATTTTCAATTAAATTTTAAATCATCGAATATACTCATTGCGGAAATTAAAAAAAACAAATTAATTAATATGAATAAATCAATTAAAATCAGTTATAATTATTCTATATTAACAACCTCTCTCTCATGCATCTTTTATCATATATACCATACTTTCTTATTATTGAGCTTCAATTATTCAAAGCTATTAAAGAAATAAAGAATAATTGTGTACCTATATTGAAACTAATGAAGTTAAAACTCAATGTGCACCTATATTTAAACCAGTGTGTATATTAACGATATTGATATTGTTCATGTTGTATATGGTGACTTATTCGGATGTTTTGAAGAAGTTGAGAATGATGCGGCTTATTGTGAACTCAAGTATTTGAAAGAATCTGCAATATTAAGATTATAGATTTTAATTATTATTGATTTTGTTTTAATTTCATGTATTTAATAAAATTTTATATTTTTATTTATTTTACAGTGATAAAATTGATATGTTGATGATGAATATATATAGATATTAATAAAAATTATTATCAAATGTAATACTATTACTGTCAATTTTTTTTAAAGATTATATGAATTAATCATTTAATTAATATAGAATTCTTCTACTGTGATTATGTACAATTTTAATAGAATATTAAGTTGAGCGCTGGTGTTTAATTTTTTGGACCCATATAAATGATAAAACATAAATCCAAACCCAAAAAAAAAAAGAGATATTATTAAAAAAATGTATATCCATTTAATAATTAATTTTACAAATAAATATTAAAATAAAAATAAAAATAGTTCATAAATACTTAGGAAAACAATTAGTTCATATCTTTACAAAATTTTATAGTGAAAATACTTAGGAAAATAATTAGTTCATAACTTTAAAATTGTATAGCGAAAATAATTTTACAAATTTGTATAGCCAAAATACTTATGAAAATAATAGTTCATATCTTCTTCATCTATTTATTTTAAAAAAATACGACTTCAATTAGAATATAATTTTATTTAAAGGAAATATAATTATTTTAATTCCTTTATTTCTAATATTTATTTATTCTCTAAGATTTTTATATATTGATTTGTAGTATTTATAGGAGTTTCTATTCAACATGTTTTTAAATTCCATTCGTTATTAATATTAACTCAATTCGTTTCACTTATCACCCTTATACATATGTATCATCTAGATAATAGAAAAAAAATTGTGAAATCATCTTCAAAATTCTCTAGAGCAAACAATTTTGGAGGTTATTTTTTAATTAATTTTTCTAATTCCTATATTATCTATTTATGATTCGTTTACTGAAATTCACTATTAAGGCATACCTTTAATTTTTTTATTTTTTTTTATGTTAAAGTATTGATATCAATGTATTAATTTATATTGTGTATGTTATAATATATTGGAAATAATATATTATATAGTATATGGACATAATATTTATAATATAGTCCAGTGGGCTTTAGGCCCACAAGACTTAGATACTAGGGTTAGGTATTCTTATATATTGTATCTTCTCTGTATCATTCCACACACTTCCATATTGTAAACGGCAGTTCATATTAGTATACTCTCCTGGCTTGGTCGCCCCCAGACGTAGTCACTCTGTGACGAACTGGGTCATCAAATACTGTGTTTTTACTTTTATGCTTTGCGCTTTCCTCTCAAGATTACAACACGTTATCAGCACGAGTCTCTACGAGCATTAAGGATTTACGAGAGGATTGCTCCAGCTGATTTAGGAATCAAATCAAATTTGGGATTAATTTTATTTTGTTGCTGAAACCGTAAGTTTCTGCTTTATAATTAATCTGTAAATAGAAATCCATGTTTAGGTTTTCTGCGGATTATAATTTGCTAGAATATGATTATGATTCTATTGATTCTGCTGGTCATTAATTCTGCTGGTTATATTCATGATGGATATGTACATGCCTGTGTTCATATGTTTATGTGGTTCATATGCTACTGTGAAATAACGTATGAATATATATATCAACTGCATATTATATGCTATTCTGTTTATTTGATTATATGAATATATGCCTATTTTCTTATACTCTGATCAATTATTATGATATGTGATATAATTATATGTTTCTTATGAATATAATATGCTTAAGCTTCTGCTTATAACATTCTGTTCATATATATGCATTGCACTGATTATGCTCCTTCATATATACATGCTTATGCTTATGATTTGCACAATAAAATCCCAAAACCAAAATCAGTGTATATTTTCAACAATTCATAAACCGCAGAGTTTCTGGAAACCAAATCGAACACAGCTTCGAAACCCAGAAACCTGATTGCTCTCAATTGATTTCCTGATTCTTCAATCAAAAATCATGTTTTCAATCGTAAAATCGAAACCTGGCACCATTCTGGTCCTTGACATCGCCTCAAACCGTGACGAACACCGGCGTCACGCCGGACTCTGACCTACGGACGGCACCTCCTCGTGAACGCCGACAGCCCCTGAAGTGGCTCGACGGCAACACGCGCGACTGCCCCCTGTCTTGCGAGGTGTGTACTCCGGCACACTGAACGGCGCCTCCGGCCCTGTGCCGTGACGGCGCTGCGCAACCACGCAGCGGCTGCTCCGCACCCTCAGTAGCTACTGTGCTAGACGGCGGCTACGAGGCGTAGCGACGGCAGGCCCCTGAAGCGGCCATGGGAACGACTAACAGCGCCGGCGCGATCTCGCGACGGCGCCTCCTGCCCGTGCGACGCGCGGCGACGGCGAGAAGCCAAACGCCGGTAAATGACCGGCTGCGCAACGGCGATGGCGTACCTGGCGCGACAACCGTCCCACGATGGCGGATTTTTCGCGAGGCCGCTGAAATCGGCGATTGAATGTGTTGACCCATTCAATGAATCTGAAAACTGAAAAATCGTCCGAGCCTTCTTAATCCAATTGAGCCCTAATTCATTTAGTTTTACTAAATGGGCTTATATGACTTGGGCTCCTTTTTTAATAATAAAAAAAAAATATTATTATTTATTAATAATAATATTAATTAATTAATTAGGCCATTTTTTTTAATTAATTGATTGGACACTTTATTTTAGTCGATCCTAATTATTTGGATCCTAACAATTATTTATTTTTGGGTTAAAGTCCCATTAATAATTTTTTAATTCATAATGGTATTATGAAAGTCCAAATCATCAATTTTTTTTAGGCCTTATCCAATAATTATTTTTGGGTCCGAATTCCCATTAATAAATGTCTCATAAAAGTCATACACCCAAAAATATCAATACCCCCTATAATTAATTAATTTTTGTCTTAACAATATTTTATTGATTGAGCCTTAATTATTAAATGCTACAAACAAATAATTTTAATAAATTTTCATTTATTAATTTTTGTAGCAAAAACATGTCAAAAATCACTACATGTGAATTCGATAAATTGACATTTGATTGCCATAACTATTTGACATGGGCTCTCAACGTTGAAATCCACTTTGTCTCTAAAGACTTTACCGACACAACTAGACAACCATCTAAATCCACAACTGCCCAAATGGCACAAGCTCTAATCTTCTTAAGACATCATCTTTACAAAGATCTTAAGAACGAATACCTCACTGAAAAAGATCCATTGACGTTGTGGAAATCCCTCCAGGATCGATTCCAACAACAACACGATGTGATCCTCCCCGAAACCAGACATGAATGGATAACACTTCGTTTCCAAAACTTCAAGTCTGTAACGGAGTACAACTCCGCCCTACATCGCATAGTTTCTCAGCTTAAGCTGTGTAAAGAAACAATAACTGTTGATCAGTTAATTGAAAAACTCTTTCCAGTTTCCACGCTATTAATCTTGTACTCCAGCTGCAGTACAGGGCCAAAGAGTATCACACACACTCCGACCTTATTTCTGCACTTCTAGTTGCAGACAAGCACAACCAATTGTTGATGAAAAATCACAATACTAGATCGGTTGGCTCACAAGTTGTGCCTGAAGCACATGCTACTCGGAGGAACTCTAAATGCCGTAAACGTGGAAAAGGAAATGAGGCGAGTGGGGGACGCGGATCGACCCGAAGTCGAGGCCGTGGTAGGGGAAGAGGTAGAGGTCGCAACAATGCACAATCTAGTGCAACTGATAATAATGCACCTCAAGATAAACCATCGAGCTCACGTGCACAGAACAAACAAGTCTGTCACAAGTGTGGATGCGACGACCATTGGTCTCGCTCGTGTCGTATACCAAAACATTTGGTGGAGGCGTATCAACGTATGCTAAAAGATAAAAATGGGAAGGCTCATCACGGTGGGACACACCACACCGACCTGCCCAAAGCAGGCTTTGTCATAGACAAAGGATGACCTCTTGGGTGAACATATGACTATTGACTACAAAATTTAATACGTTTTTGATAAAGTAGGACCTAAGTGATCCCTTGTGCGGCTGATCAATCAGCGTCTGTAATCTTGGCTCTCCTTAGCATTCCTCATATCTAAACGTAACCAAACATACACTTAAGTGCTTATGGAGATTAATGTGTTGTGCTTAGTAGATAGTGCTACTACACATACTATCTTAAAAGATAGACAATTTTTCCAAACATTAACCGAAAAGAAAGGAAGTGTCACTACTATTTCCGACGACGACATACAAATCGTTGGCTCCGGAAGAGCCTCGATCATTCTACCTATGGGTACCGAATTAATAATCGAGAATGCTTTATTGTTTCCACAATCAAAGCGTACCCTCCTCAGTTTCAAAGACATTCGACAGAATGGCTATCACATTGAAACAAATACTGAGGACAATAGTGAATATCTGTTGATGACTCACTATTTGAATTGTCGTAAACACATCGTCGAAAAACTTCCATCTTTCTCGTCTGGTTTGTATTATACATACATCAGACCCTCAAATCTCCATATAGCTCTTAATCTAAAATTTAATGATCCAAATTCTTTCAAACTATGGCATGAGCGGTTAGAACATCTAGAACAATCCATGATGCGTCGGATTCTATGTAATTCATCTGGCCATATCATAACAACACAACAGAATCCCTTCTGTTAATGAATACATATGTGATGCTTGCACAATTGATAAACTCATAATTCGTCCTTCTAGTAGTAAAGTAAGAACGGAATCTCCTAAATTCCTTGAAAGGATTCAAGGAGATATTTGTGGACCAATACACCCAGCATCTGGACCATTTCAGTACTTTATGGTCCTAATAGATGCATCCACTCGGTAGACTTATGTCACCATGCTATCCACTCGCAATACTGCTTTTGCAAAGCTTATTGCTCAGATTATCCTGTTGATATCACAATTCCCAGATCATCCAATCAAATCCATACGCATGGACAATGCCGGTGAATTCACCTATAAGGCATTTGATGATTGTTGTTTGGCATTGGGAATCAAAGTGGAGCATTCGGTCCCTCATGTTCATACTCAAAATGGTCTAGCTGAATCATTAATTAGACGTCTTAAATTAATCGCTAGACCACTACTACACAAAACGAACTTACCTATTTCATGTTGGGGGCATGCAATCTTATATGCATCATCACTAATCCAATTCCGACCAACTGCATATCATGAATATTCCCCTATTCAACTCGTGCGTGGAAATGAACCTAACATTTCCCATCTGCGAACATTCGATTGTGCAGTGTATGTTCCAATACCACCACCTAAGCGAACATCTATGGGCCCACAAAGGAAACTCGGTATTTACATCAATTTTGTATCTCTCACAATACTTAAATACCTCGAGCCTTTAACTGGGGATCAGTTTACAGCCCGTTTCGCTGACTGCACATTCGACGAAGATCTATTTCCGGCCTTAGGGGGAGAGAAAAATACCACAATTAATAAATGCCGTGAAATTATGTGGAACACAAAAGATCTTCAATACTTAGGCCCACGCACTAGTCAAACTTGAACCAAAAGTTCAAAAGAAAATAAACTTGCAATAATCAGCAAGTAATCTGCCAGATGCATTATCAAATGCATTACTGATTATAAATGAAGTGACTATGAATAGTTAAGGATGCCCCTATACGCCAGAAGCGTAATGAACCTCCTTACACAAAACCATGGTATATTAATGCTAATAATATATTCAGTTACTCATGAAATCTCCTGAAGAGATTCGTCCTGAAGACGAGAAATCCTAGTAAAAAAGCACGTGCACATAGCAATCAAAATACTAGGATTGCGGAACACCCAGATCAAATGGGAAATGATCAAGATCTGGTTTACATGAATCTTAATAAACACAGGAGACAAACATATCACTGTTGTCGACAACATATTCGTACCCATAGTTGCTCTTTCTAAAATCTGGTACCAGTATCTAAATTTGATTAGATGCAATAGAAAGAAGCAAATATGGAAGAGCTAGACTCGCAAAATAAACTGTTTTGTTCTATCGTACATACCCCCTAAATATTTTATCCCTGAAGGATATAAATGGGTATTAATACGAAACAAAATGAAGTTGAGAGATACAAAGCGAGATTAACAGCTTAAGGGTTTTTCGCAGTGACCCATTATTGAGTTTGATGTGATCAAACAAATACTCCTGTTGTTAATATTATAAAGTTCCGCCATATATCCTTGGCAGTTAAACGCAGTTAATGGACATAAATTACCGCATACTTATACGGATCATTATATTCTGACATCTATATGAAAATCCCTGATGGATTAACTATTCCCCAAATGAGGAATAACGAACATCGTAGTATGTTCAGCATTAAGTTGCAACGCTCGTTATATGGCTTAAAACAGTCAGGTCGTATGTGGTATAATCGACTAAGCGAATTCCTCCTGAAGAAGGAATACGTAAATAACGAGGTTTTTCCTTGTGTCTTTACTAAGAAATCCCTTAATGGTTTTTGCATCATCTCGGTGTATGTGGATGATCTAAACATTATTGGAACAAGGAAAGAGATTGAAGAAGCAAGTTCAATCTTAAAAACTGAATTTGAAATGAAAACTTTGGGTAAAACCAAGTTCTGTCTCGGTCTGCAGATCGAGCATTTCCCTGAAGGAATACTGATACACCAATCAGCTTACCTAATGAAAGTGTTGGAGAGATTCCACATGGATAAATCTCATCCTTTAAGCACTCCAATGGCTGTCCGTTCCCTTGATTTGGAAAAGGACCCATTTAGACCTAAAGAAGATACCGAAGAGCTATTGGAACCTGAAGTTCCATATCTAAGTGCAATTGGTGCACTGCTCTATCTTGCAAACTGCACTAGGCCCGATATTGCCTTTGCAGTCAATCTACTTGCAAGGTTCAGTGCCTCCCCTACGAGGAGACATTGGAATGGTGTGAAACATATCTTACGATATCTTCAAGGTTCACAAGATCTTGGTCTTTTCTATCAAAGAAACCAAGACAACACACTTATAGGTTATGCTGATGCTGGTTATCTATCTGATCCCCATAATGCGAAATCGCAAACGGGTTATGTTTTCCTCTGTGGTGGAACAGTCATTTCATGGAGATCTGTCAAACAAACTTTGGTGACCACATCGTCAAACCACTCAGAGATCATAACTCTATACGAAACTACACGAGAATGTGTGTGGTTAAAGTCCCTTATAAAACACATTCACGATTCGTGTGGTATCCCTTCTGTTGACTTAAGCCCCTCAATTATCTATGAAGATAATG
>JAPKLY010005123.1:5000-10000 GCA_026898435.1 Prunella vulgaris
AAAGGAAGGGAATAATAACTTGTTCCTGTAGAAAATATAGCAACAAGAAGATTGAATCGGAAATATCGACAAATTCTTTCCAAGTTCAAAGAAATGAAATGAAAAAGTGAGGCGGTTCAACTGTTCTAATTCAAATTGAATCTCTATCGAATTTGAATATCAGAATAGTGGATATGGTTATAATTCAATGGGTCAGATCCACTTACTTTTTCTTTTGTTGATTTCGAATCTTTCCAATGGGATTTGCTTGTCAAGAGGTGACTTGTGCTTATTCACATAAGTATGAAAATTTCTCGAACAAATCTTCCACCTTATAACTAGAACCACTATAACTCTAACCTCTAACTCAGTATAATGGTAACCTATTATCTATCTGGTTAGTTCTCTTTGTATTCCAAAAAAAGATTTCTACTATGACTGGACTTTTATGAAAAAAATGGATGAAAAAAGAAAAGCCCTTTATCGGATTTGAACCGATGACTTACGCCTTACCATGGCGTTACTCTACCACTGAGTTAAAAGGGCTTATTTGATTGAATTCCCGAACGAGTCACTCTGTAGATAAAATCTATATACACATAATCATATTATATATTATAAGTATATACCTAAGTATATACAGTAGACTCGTAGTGGCTATAATCAAATAGATTTGCCTAGAAAGTAGGGGTCAAATGTTTCAAGACAAGGTCGGCCCTCATTTTTTCGTTTTTTTTTTCTTTTATTGAGGTGATCCTTAATTAAAACAAAATTCACTTGATTGATACATAACATACACGTACACTTACCAATTCGACAACAAAAATTGTTGAGATATTTCATCGAATCATGTGATGAAGAGATTCTACTTGTCCCCTTGAACTAAAAGTTTTAAAGAAAATCTTTGATAACTTCTTGATCCCGCCAGATTTATATAGAGAATGTTGATTCTAATGAACGATTCGTGAATATGAATGACGAATCCAAAAATTCTATACAATTATGAAAAATGGAAAGATCCCTCGGATCTGATCATTCCATTATATTGACAATTTTAAAAAACGGATCATACTATGATCATAGTATGAGGGCGGTTGGTCAAGTTGGCCCCCATCGTCTAGTGGTTTAGGACATCTCTCTTTCAAGGAGGCAGCGGGGATTCGAATTCCCCTGGGGGTAGGGTACTACGAAAGGAAGTTGATCATGGATTACCAATAAGCCTAAAAAAAAAAAGAAAATGGATTCTTCCTGGGTCGATGCCCGAGCGGTTAATGGGGACGGACTGTAAATTCGTTGGCAATATGTCTACGCTGGTTCAAATCCAGCTCGGCCCAATAAACCACATCAATCTACCATGAGATAATAGAAAACCCCTTGTCCTTTAGAAAGACCCCATACAAAGATAAAAAAGAATAAAAATTTCTGCCAGATCCCTTATTTCCCTGGGATTGTAGTTCAATCGGTTAGAGCACCGCCCTGTCAAGGCGGAAGCTGCGGGTTCGAGCCCCGCCAGTCCCGACGGATCCAATAAATAGAAAAAGAAAAATTTCCCTTTCGATGAACTAGTAAAGAGTGTCGAGGGATATACTTTCATTCCCAAAGAAAAAAGGAGTCTTGATTTCTTTTTTCTTTCCTATTTTTCCATCTCGCTTTTATTGTTTGGTAGGTTAGGAACTATGTAATTAATTGAAGTGGAAAGGCAATCTGAAGATCCTTCATCAGGAGATTGTCCAAGGAGACACAAGGTGGGTTATAGAAAAAACAAGGAAACGGATGATCCATTTTGGAGTAATTAAGTTAGGAATCCCAATTTTGATTCGGTATGGATAAAATAACTTCCTATGTTATACTATTCAAGTCTTGACGACGAGTTTATTTGATAGATCAGATATTGTTATTCATGATAGTGATCCGGTTCAAGATCATCGAGAGGTAATTGATTCATTGAATTTACAGACGATAGACGAAAGATTTATCATCTCTAGGGGATTAAATCCCGAGTTATTGCGAAGTAAAAAACCGATGAGATTATGGAAGTAAATATTCTTGCATTTATTGCTACTGCACTTTTCATTCTAGTTCCTACCGCTTTTCTACTTATCATTTACGTAAAAACAGTCAGTCAAAATGATTAATTCAATTGAAGTTTAAAATTCATTTGAATCAAACTTTCCTTCCAAGTTCTTATCAAAAATTTATGAAGTCAAATGAAAATGAAAGGGATTCAATTTCACGTCTTAACTTAAATGAAATAAGCGCACTATAATCAAAAATTTTCTAAGAGATAGATAGTATGGTAGAAAAATTCATTTTTCTACCATACTATCTATCTCTTAGTCTATACTATCTCTTAGTCTATAAAGTTGTAATCTAGAATAAAGATAAACGCTTAAGTTTCTATATTAAGTTTCTATATATCAATCTAGACTATTCTCTTCCTATATTAATTCCATATACAAATATTAATTCCATATACAAAAAATTCCATATCATATATTGTATGGAATTAACATAAGACCCAATTTGCTACATCTATTTGTTTTCCGATCAATCTGAAAAAATTCTTTTTTTAGGATTCTAATTCCTTTCCTTTTTCTAATAAGGAAGGGGAAACCTCGCCTATTTTTAATGCCATATGAAATAAGTCGATAAAGCATAAACCGCCTTTCTAAAATTAGAATAGAAACAAAAGGGTAAATGCCCAATATGTCACTCGCCCGAGGCAATATTTTATTATTGCCCAGTCTCTCCTTAAACAACCACTATCTCTATATCATTTCTTATAGAAAGTGCGTATACGCTTAACAAAACGACTTCTTTTTTGAAGAGTCAAGAAGGAAATCAAAAAAAAGGTCCGGTCTTCTTTAGTTTAGTATCCGTCTATAAAGATAGTAAGAGCCCATTCCCGTTGATTGAAATAGAAAATTTCGGAAGAATTTTAGGTTGGAATAAATTTCCAATCATCTGAATCCCTTTCTTTTCGAAGTACAAAGACGGGAATCAATGAAATATCTCTTGGATTGAAATAGCATGATTCCTATCATAGATTACTCCATTGGAATCCAATGGGATTCCAAATTCATAGTTTTTTTTTAATAGTTCAAAATGCGTTGCAGAACGATCTATAAAACAAGTGGGTTTGATTAATAAGTAGTACTTCTAAAGCCCACTTCTTCCCCACACTACGAGTGAAAGGGAAAATGTAAAGACTACCATTAAAGCAGCCCAAGCGAGACTTACTATATCCATGTGCATTATGTCCCCTAATCTATATAAATACGAAGGAATTATTCCTCACTAATAATAGTGGAATTAATGTCGCAGAGTCAAAAAGGGGTTCTACCAAACACTAGTGAGAAACCAACCCAATAAATCGATTATGATTTCGAGTTTTTTGGTGATTCAGGCGACACCCGGATTTGAACTGGGGAAAAAGGATTTGCAGTCCCCCGCCTTACCACTCGGCCATGCCGCCAAAACGATACAAAATAGATACAATTTTTCCCGGATTACTTCATTTTTATTGTACTTGCATTTTGACTTCTGTTTTCCTTAATCCTTTTTTCCTAAAAAAAAGAAATACCCCTTTTGATTGGATTTGATCCATCCCTTTGATTGTATAGTATTTGAAAATACACAATGCTAAAAAAATTCTCTCGTTTTTCTATTGAGAACTCAAATGTGTATTTTTCAGACGAGAAATTTCAACCATTGACTATTGACTCCTTACTTCTAATTCATGAACGATCCTGGGATTTGAATTTCAAATTTTGTTTTCCTAATGACAAAATACAAATTGAAGCAGAACTAATCAGGATTTTTTTTCAATTAAAAAAGATTTCTCAATTTCAATTATAACAAAACATATGAGTATATGTAAACCCCAGAACATAAATACAGATATCTATTATTTAGATATATTAAGGAATTATCATAAAATTATCCTACTTCATTTCATGCATGAATGGAAATTTTCTTTTGATAGAGCACGCTCGGGGCTGTCCCCAATAGAACCGTCAAAAAAAGAGAAATCTATAGCTATCTGTATACGTGTTTAATAAATGAAACCCTTCTTATATTATTATACAATACCCTACCCTTCAAATCATATTCTAGTCAAAAAAAGTAAAGTACAAATATCTCTCTTCTCTTTGAATCGTTTTTTGAACAACAAAATCCCTAATGCTAAAAAAAAACTGGATTCTATCTGCTTTTTTTCTTTGTCTCCCAAGAATCTTTTTAGTTTTATCAAATTCGAATATATGTAATATGATATATGTAATATCATAATAATAATGGTATAAAATAATAATGGTATAATTTGAATTATTTTCTTTTTTTGTTTTGCTATTCTATACAAAACCCTATGACCTTAATAAGTCTAAATGACAGAATTCTGTTTCGAGGATTGTTTTATTAATTCCTTTCCGTTTTGATCTGTTGAAACTTCCGATTTAAGTAGAAAATTTTCTTTATTTCTTCGTTCATACATTTCATTTCAAATACAAATAGGGAGTTGGATAAAATTTCATGTGATTCAGTAAACAGAATGGAAATTCCATCAGTGCTAAATCGTCGATCTAATTCGATGAAGAATGTACTTAAAAATAGAATGGGATTTTTTTATAAAGGGGAAATTCAAAATGCTCGGCGATGCAAACGAGACAATGTCTACAATACCTGGATTTAATCAGATACAATTTGAAGGATTTTGTAGGTTCATCGATCAGGGTTTGGCAGAAGAACTTTATAAGTTTCCAAAAATTGAAGATACAGATCATGAAATCGAATTTCAATTCTTTTTGGAAAGATATCAATTGGTAGAACCCTCGATAAAGGAAAGAAATGCTGTGTATGAATCACTCACATATTCTTCTGAATTATATGTATCCGCAAGATTAATTTGGAAAACCAGTAGAGATATGCAAGAACAAACTATTTTAATTGGAAACATTCCTCTAATGAATTCCCTAGGAACTTCTATAGTAAATGGAATATATAGAATTGTGATCAATCAAATA
>JAPKLY010005124.1:0-13108 GCA_026898435.1 Prunella vulgaris
CACTGGCACTTGTAAGACTTTTTCAACACCTGAAGGTTATTATAGATACAATCTTCGAGATTATGGTCGTACATATGGACATCCTTTTCTAAAAGAAGCTAAACTCTGAAATTAAGAGTGTTTTTTTATCTAGTGGCTGCTACTAATGAAACCTGATCAAGAGCTCAGTGTCATCTTCAACGAAAAAATTGCTGGTGTTGGAAGATATCATAAATTTCCTCGCTGTAGCTATTTAAATATAAGATATTCCTTCTGTACAGGTAGTGCAAGAGGCTCTTGATAAAGCTAAAGTAAGTGAGGAAGATCTTTCTGTAATTGCTATTACAATTGGTCCTGGCTTAAGCCTTTGTTTACGTGGTAATTTTGTTTCTAAGTCTTCTATTCTCCTTTATCCTTCTTTCCTTTCTTATTCCTGGATCAAGTCTGTTCCCTAAAGAATTGTGATTCTTTTACCCTATGTTGTTCATTGACATTAATTTTTACTTAGAATTGTTCATTAACATTAACTTTTACTTTGTGATTCTTTTACCCTATGTTGTTGATTTTTTGCACATCAGTAGTGTTTTCCTGGTGGAAGAAATGCTTATGAGTTCTGTTGTTACGGTAATATTGTGATGCACCAGTCCTCACTAGTTTATGAAACCAAACCACGACAATAAGATGGTAAAGCAAATGGATGTGCTCTTTGAGTATAAGAAAACCACTAATTTCCATATGAATATCATAGTTTTTCTCAATTTAATAAGAGAATCTAGAAAAGATTTGAAAATGTTTTAAGTTGCAAGCTAATTTTATGTAACAGGCTTGTGACATGTTTCTTTCATCTAGGTTAGCTGAAAGAGAGTCACAGTTTCCTTTCATGGCCTTGCTCATCTCAGGTGTAAGATGGTGCTTCTGGTGTATTCAACTTATAATCTAGTTAGATTATACATCTGAAATCACATTATCTTTTATTGATTTAGTGGTATTGTTTCTTGGACAGGGATCGAGCATTGAGTTGAAAGTATGATGACTTTTAGAGGAGTGGGTTGACTATCTTTCAACGTACGGGGAAATTGATGATCAATACTTCAAGCGGTCAGAAGAAGAGAAGCTTTCTAGTTTTTTATGATTTAGAACTTTTCACATTGATTTGTAAAACTGATGAACAATTTATTTTGAACAATGTATTGATATTATGTAAAGAGTTATATTACAAATCTACAATATCAATGTTCTTTGTTATAATGGATAAATTTATTTTGAAAAAAAATTATTATATTATTTATTTACGACCACGGGAAAAAACCTACAACAAATGGACTAAATATACTTTCGACAACGGTTTTAGATACACACAACTACGGGTAAATTCTGTTGTCTAAGATACATACAACAACGGGGATTTCCCGTGGTTATAGGTGTTTTTCCACCGTGGTAGATGAGCTGGTGGTCTTAGCTACATACTTTTGACAGTGGGTTTTCACCATGGTCTTAAGTGGTTAAGACAACGGGTATTATGAAGTTATGACAACGATTATAACTGTGGTCTTAAGTGGTTAAGACAACGGGTATTATACAATTATGACAACGGTTTTTAACCGTGGTCTTAAGTGGTTAAGACCATGGTGGAAAATCCGTGGTTAAAAGTGTGGAGCTACGACCACCCCTCCATCTACCACGGTGGAAAAACACCTATGACCACGGGGAATCCCCGTGGTCGTATCCCTTTTCTGGCATAGTGCGTGCCTTCTATTAGGATTGTAAGGAGGATTGCCTTGATTCGGATATGGACTTCCTTGGTTTCTAAATGGTGGAGCAATATACGACCTTTGATTGTTTTGATAAGAATTGTTGAATTGCGGACAACCCATATAGTTTACTTCCTCTTGAGTGGAGGTAGTAGGAGGAGGAAGACTCTCGACAACGCTAACTTGCATAGGAATTGGAGCAAGGTTTTGATGTTGGCCTCCATAGACCAAATTACACACATTAGTCAATCTTTCCTCAAGAAGTGCAACTCGATCACGTGCTCCATTGCTAGACTCTCTTTGGAAAGCATCATTTGCAGCTATGTTCTCAATGATCTCGTTCACTTGACGAACGGTCTTCATCCAAACCGAGCCTCCAACACAAGAATTCAATTAATTCTTGTCTCCTTCATGCAATCCTATGGTGAATGTCAAGAGTATATCTTCATCCTTCAAACCATGTTGAGGACAAGCCAACAACAAGGTTTGGTACCTCTCCCATGCAATAGATATGGTCTCTCTCGCTTTTTGTCAGAAATTCTTTATTTCTTCCCTCGCCTTAAGCATCTTTGATGGAGGATAGAATTTCTTAAGAAATTGGGAACTCAACTCCTCCCAAGTGGTAGCTTTAGGATTCATAGCTCTAATCTATGCTTTAGCTCTCCCCGTCAAAGTGAAATTGAAGAATCAGAGCTTCTTCTCACTATCCGACATTCATTTGTACTTGATCGTATCACATATCTCCATGAAGTTATTTAGGTAAGCATTTGGGTCTTCTCGATCACTCGATCCTTCAAATGGAGACTCCTTTAACAACTTCAAAAGATTCGTATTAAGCTCAAACTTTTCAGCATCAATCGGCGGTCTTTCTATTCCATCATATTGCTCATTAACTCTAGGCTCAAAATAATCTCGCAGCAATGGTTCATGGTTTTGAGGGTGGTTTATGATTTGTGGTGTTTAGTGTTGAGGTGGTGGTGGGTATGGATAGTATGGATAATTATGTGGTGGTGGTGGGTAGTATTGTCGGTTAATTGAGTAATTGGGGTAGTTGGGATATTGTGGTGGATAGTAAGGTCGATTTGGTGGTGGATAAGGTGGGTATTGGTGTGGTATAGGTTGTGGTTGAAGTGGAACCTCTCTTGGAGCAAAATTCTCTTCTCCTTGATGTACTTGTCCTCTTAAGGGCTCTTCTTCTCTTATCTCATCTCGAGCTTCGTTCATATTATTCTCCATGTTGATTTGATTCAAACGAGCTTCTCTCCTTCTTCTTCTTAGGCTATTTTCAAGATCTGATTCAAAAGGTAGAAGATCTCCCCCTTGACTTCTTGTGTGCATACACCTAAAATGAATCAAGTATCAAAACTTCTCACACCAAAAATAGTAAAGACAAAATCGAAAATAAGAACAACTATCAAGCAACCAAACAAACAAGTCGTCTCCCCGGCAACGACACCAAAAACTTGTTTAGTCAAAAGGTGTCTACGTGCAAGTGTATGTTAGGGTTATACTAGAAAGTGTGCTTTTACTTTGTATAACAAAAACTGAATCTTTGAGCTTTATCTGAAATAAATATTTTATCACTATGCTTTAGATAAATATGAATGTTATTTATTTATTGCAATCCGTTTATATAATAGTACAAGTTACACTATAGATAAATGTGGTGATCCCCGGATAACTCACAGCAAGATCACATTATCAGTTTCTTGTAACAAGTACTAAATTCACAACCTAGATGGGATTTGAACACCCCATTGGTAAACGGTTGATGTGTAGATCCCAGATTGACTTATCTTGACCAAGGGATTGCACTAGTGCATGATGATGCATTGAAGAGGACTAACAGAGAGGTAATTCTTCCGTACTGATTTATGGGATGAAGAATTAGACCTCAGTGGTCATTTATTTCTAAACCTCTGTCCCTTAAATAGGACTGTGTGTGATCCGTGCATGGCACTTTATTTTGTTATGGGTGGAGAGTCAATAAGACTCAATACTTCGCATCTTGGGTGACGCCATTGAAAACATGACAGTTGCTAAGATTTAATACAGAGGAACGTGTGCTTGGAGAGTCTTGCATGATTAGTCCCCTTGGTGGGCTCTAAACGTTCGTCATACTAAATCTTGCAAGTGGAATTTATTTCCGGTATGATGATAAAGAAGAGTTGTCCTTACTCCAAGGTTAAGATGTTAAATTAATTAAAGCGTTCAGTGGCTTGATTAATTAATGGACAAGAGAATCTTAAACACGAGAAATAATGACCGAGAGCCATATGATTGTAATATGGGTTAAGATGGATAGTGCAACATTAATCATGTAGTGGAGTGAGATTAATGTTAATGGGTTTAATGACATTGGGCTCAATGTTAGAATTCAAGGCCCATTAGGAGGTCCAATCTTAATTCTCCTAAAGGCCCCTCAAGTAGCCCAATTAAATGTCCAACAATAAATAAGGTGATTAAAATAAAAAGAAATATTTTTGGGCCCAATTTTATTAAAAATTTCGAAATTTATATATATATAATTAGTGAGAGATTTTATGAAAAATAGATACGTATCTTGAATACAAGAATATATAATAAAATCAAGATCTCATTAAATTAAATATATATTGTATTTTTTCGAAAATCTTGAAGAGAAGAATATCAAGAATTGAATGTTTAGTATTCAAGATTATCAAGATTAGAATATTTGATATTCATGATAATCAAGATTTAAAATATTAGATATTCAAGATCTTGTATTCTCATTATAAATATGAGATGATACAAGACTTCATATTATTATTATGAAGGTAGCTATTTTCAAAAATTACAGTCAAGAGGGCAACAAATATTTTTCTGTCCTTGTGTTGTGATTACTCGTGTGGCCTCCCACCGGGTGTACGAATAAGGACAAGGGAATACTTGAGAAGGCTTTTGGGTTAATCAAGAAAAGCATTTAAGTAGGACGCCTTTTGTCTCAGAAAGTGCCTTTCACCAAGGAAACAAAGGACGCCTTTTGTCTCAGAAACTGCCTTTTCTCCAGGAGGTATAATTCACTAAATCCCTTAGTTCCGCATGTTTAGGGCTTTATGTGATTATATTTGTTCATATGTTTTGCATGCAAAGCCTGTTGTTGGGTATACAATTATTTGATTTTATTATGTTTAAATCATGATATTAATTGTAGGCTTAAATTTGTATTTAGCGTAAATCCTGAATAGATCCGCGTCTAATTCCCCAACAACTGGTATTAGAGCCGGTTTCGGGCTCTATACGTTAATTTGTAATTTAAGTGTTTAATATTAAATTTTAAAATTGGATAGTAGAATTGCTAGATCTTTTTTGCAGGTATCCAATTGTCATGGTATTTAATATTTTTTATGCATGCATGTATGATGATGCGGTTTTAAAATCCGATTCGTTTGGATCGTTTTTACCGTGAGAAAATCCACGGGTAGACTAGGATGTTTTTATGTAATAGACTAGTCTAGACGATAGGTTTATTTATTTTTCATAAATAAATTGTAACCGATATCGAAGACGAAGAACGGAGATTTTAAAGCCCGGAGACAAAGTTGGTGAAATTTTGTTGCGGTTGAGTGGGAGCGTAATCGAGACGGACGATAAAGCTTGAAGACGTAAGATGATTACGATATCTCGTAGTCAAAATGAGAAATTAAACCATGACAATTGTATATAACGTGCCAATTTGTTTAATTTGTTTTGATGCATGCTTTATTAATTTAATTTGATTAAATATTTTTATTGCATGAATATCGTGATGAAAAATCTCAACTCCGAAAATTACTAAGTATGTTTTAAATATAATTTGGTATTTTATCCTAGATAATAAAATTGGATTATTTGGCCTCCATGATTTATTTGTTTGTGAAGTCTTTTGTGATAATCTTTGCGATAATCGAAATTTTGTGATAATCTTTGCGAATCAATGTATGTGTTGATGCAATGAATGTTTTATTTCAGTTCAGCAAGTCGGCTCCTTTTAATCCACTGTTTACAATACTTAAAGATAACAAATTGGAAGGTGAAAACTATGTTGATTGGAAACGTCACTTATTTATTGTCCTAACCGCACAACAACACAAATGGGTTCTTGACACCCCAAAGCCCCCTACACCTACGGATGATGCGCATGTTGCCGAAAGGGAATATCATATGGAGTGGATGAAATCCGATGAAATGGTTAGGTGTACCATCTTGGCTTCAATGTCAGATGTGTTGCAACAACAACACCAAGACATGGAATCCGCTTCTGATATGATGTTAAACCTTAAGGAAATGTTCGCACATCAGAATCGTACGACTAGGCAAATCACCATGCGAGATATGTTATCGCTGAAAATGGTGGAGGGAACGCCCGTAAGGGATCACGTTCTCAAGATGATGGGCTACCTCAACAAGTTAGAGGTACTTGGAGCGGAATATGATGCTGAAACATAAGTTGATTTCGTTCTCCATTCTCTACCGAAAAGCTTCGAGCAGTTCCAGTTGAATTATATGATGAATAATCAAGAGTTCACGTTGGCACAACTCTTGCAAGCTTTGGTATCGGCGGAGACACTCATGGGACACCAAACTCAAGTCTTGGTGGCAAGCGGTCCGACTTCTTCCGCACCGAAAGGTGGGAAGAAGAAGAAGAAGAAGACCAAAGGCCCGAACCAAGCTAAGGGTAAGGTGACTAATGAGGGAGGGGTCAAGAAAGCTACCAAAGGGAAGTGTTTCAACTGTGGTGAGAAAGGACATTGGAGGACGGCCTGTCCCAAGCCAAAGAAGGCCGGGAAGAAAGGTAATTCTCATGCACTTGTTGTTGAAACTTGTTTAGCGGCGTATGCTTCCCATTCGTGGGTAGTGGATACGGGAGCCACTGATCATGTATGTTTCACTTTACAGGGGTTTTGGAAAACCCTGCAACTTAGTGCGAATGAGATCCTCATCACATTGGGCGATGCTATGAGGGTAGCGGCTGTCCCAGTGGGAGACATGTACCTATTTTTTGAAGATAGAGTTTTAGTATTAAAGGATGTTCTTTATGTTCCCAGTTTTAGGAAGAATTTAATTTCGGTTTCTAAATTGTACGTTGATGGACACTCAGTTTCTTTTAATAATATGGTTGTTATTTTTCGAAACGATGAGTTCATCTGTTCAGGAACATTGGTGAATAATCTTTATACTATTAAAAGTGCACATCACACACAAAATGCTTTTTATAACACATCGACTGTTTCTAAGAAAAGAAAATTTTCTTCAACCGTGAAAGAAACACTTTTATGGCATCTAAGACTTGGTCATATTAATCTAAAGAGAATTCAAAGGTTGGTGGCGGATGGCTCGTTGGAGTCTCTCCATGTTGAGCCGTTTCCAACATGTGAATCTTGTTTAGAGGGGAAAATGACCAAGAGGACCTTCGGGGCCAAGGGGAATAGAGCTAATGAAGTATTAGAAATCGTTCACACTGACGTATGTGGGCCAATGTCGGTTCAAGCTAGAGGATGTTTTGAGTATTTCGTAACTTTTACGGATGATTACTCAAGATATGGGTACGTTTACCTTATGCGGTGCAAATCGGAAACCTTTGATAAATTCAAAGAGTTCAAAGCTGAGGCCGAGAAACATAGGGGAAAGAGTATCAAGTTCCTACGATCGGATCGTGGGGGCGAATACCTCAGCAATGAATGTTTGACCTACTTGTCAAGTGAAGGGATTGTATCCCAATTGACCGCACCCGGTACCTCTCAACAAAATGGGGTTGCGGAAGGAAGAAATAGAACTCTTTTAGAAATGATCAGATCCATGATGAGTTATTCGGAGTTACCCAAGTCATTTTGGGGCTATGCCTTGGAAACAAACAACACACATTCTAAACTTGGTGCCATCTAAATCGGTTCCTAAAACTCCCACAGAATTGTGGACCGGGCGTAAGACTAGTTTGAGACACATAAGGATTTGGGGGTGTCCGGCATATGTGTTGGACAAGGAAGTCGGAAAATTGGATCCACGTTCGGAATTGAGGTTGTTTGTAGGATACCCTAGAGGAACGAAAGGGGGTATGTTCTATAGTCCCAAGGACCAAAGAATCGTAATTAGTACGCATTCTAAGTTCTTGGAAGAAGACTATGTGAACAATAGAAAGCCCAAAAGTGAGATTACCTTAGATGAAATAAGAGGGCCTAATCCTATACCAAGGGTACAAGTTGATGTACCACGCGACACACTAACACAATCAGAGCCTCGTCGTAGTGGGAGGGTTGTGAGACAACCCAAGAGATTCATGTTCGTGGGAGAGTCTTCTGACTTGGTCCCCAGGGAGGATGAATTAGACCCATGGACATACGACGAAGCACTCCAAGACAAGGATGCTGATTCTTGGCAAACCGTAATGGAATCCGAAATGGGTTCTATGGATAAAAATGAGGTGTGGGAGCTTTTTGAGCCACCCAATAGGGTAAAACCCATTGGATGTAAGTGGGTCTACAAGAGAAAAAGAGGATCAGACGGGAAGGTTGAGACCTTCAAAGCTAGACTTGTGGCGAAAGGATATACTCAGAAAGAAGGGATCGATTATGAGGAAACCTTTTCGCCGGTAGCCATGCTTAAGTCTATCCATATTCTCTTGGCGATAGTTGCACATCTTGATTTTGAGATCTGGCAAATAGATGTCAAGACAGCTTTCCTAAATGGAAGTCTTGAAGAAGAAATCTATATGCGCCAACCCAAAGGCTTTATTGAAAAAGGCCAAAAGCACCTTGTATGCAAGCTTAAAAGGTCTATCTACGGACTTAAGCAAGCATCGCGAGCTTGGAATCAATATTTTGATCAAGTAATAAAATCTTACGATTTTGATCAAAATGAATTTGAGAGTTGTGTGTACAAGAAGTGTGTCGGAACTGCCATGGTATTCTTGGTACTATACGTAGACGATATTTTGCTCATTGGAAACAATGTGGCGGTGTTATCAGACGTGAGGGTATGGTTGTCAAATCAGTTTGATATGAAGGACTTAGGGGAAGCAGGTCATGTCTTAGGGATCAGGATTACTCGAGATCGCAAGAAAAGAATGATCGGCTTATCGCAAGCTTCATACATGGATACTGTTTTGAAACGATTCAGCATGCAGAATTCCAAGAAAGGTTTTGTACTTTTTAGAGATGGAATTCATCTATCAAAAGAGATGTGTCCGAAGACACAAGAAGAGATAGATTGCATGAAAGGCATCCCATATGCTTCGTCAGTTGGAAGCCTCATGTATGCTATGCTGTGTACGAGACCGGATATCTGCTTTGCCGTAGGCATGGTAGCAAGATATCAAAGTAACCCCGGGAAAGAGCATTGGACGGATGTTAAAAACATTCTGAAATATCTCTAACGAACTCGAGAGAGAATGTTGGTTTATCAGTCAGATAGTCTAATCCCCGTTGGTTATTCGGACTCGGATTTCCAATCAGATATAAATTCCATATAGATCTACCTCGGGTAATGTGTTTCGTTTGGGGAAGGAGCCATGATATGGTGAAGTGTGAATCACTGATTCTACCATGGAAGCCGAATAAGTAACTGCTTATGGAGCAGTGAAGGAATCGGTTTGGCTCAAGATATTCTAAGTGGACTTGGATAAAATTCCGAATTTGTCTAGCATTGTAATGCTAGGGCAGATGCAAATTCAAGGGAACCAAGAGTCCACAAGGCCAACAAACACATTAAAGGATATACAATCTTAGACGAGAAATCGTTAAGAGAGGAGATGAAGATATGGTAAAGATCGCATCGGAAGACGACCTAGTTAATCCTCTCACAAAGTGTCTGCCTCTATGTACATTCAAGAGACACATGGGAGGAATGGGAGTCAAGTGTGTTGCCAATCTGCTTTTAGTATAAATGGGAGAAATTATTAGGACATGTGTAGCACATAGATATATTGTAGTATACTTAAAAGAAGACTTTGAGTATAAGTGGGAGATTGTTAGGGTTATACTAGAAAGTATGCTTTTACTTTGTTTAACTAAAACTGAATCTTTGAGCTTTATCTGAAATAAATCTTTTATCACTGCGCTTTAGATAAATATGAATGTTATTTATTTATTGCAATCCGTTCATATAATAGTACAAGTTACACTATATATAAATGTGGTGATCCCCAGATAACTCACAGCAAGATCACATTATCAGTTTCTTGTAACAAGTACTAAATTCACAACCTAGATGGGATTTGAACACCCCATTGGTAAACGGTTAATGTGTAGATCCCAGATTGGCTTATCTTGACCAAGGGATTGCACTGGTGCATGATGATGCATTGAAGAGGACCTACAGAGAGGTAATTCTTCCGTACTGATTTATGGGATGAAGAATTAGACCTCAGTGGTCGTTTATTTCTAAACCTCTGTCCCTTAAATAGGAATGTGTGTGATCCGTGCGTGGCACTTTATTTTGTTATGGGTAGAGAGTCAATAAGACTCAATACTTCGCATCTTGGGTGACGCCATTGAGAACATGACAGTTGCTAAGATTTAATACAGAGGAACGTGTGCTTGGAGAGTCATGCATGATTAGTCCCCTTCATGGGCTCTAAACGTTTGTCATACTAAATCTTGCAAGTGGAATTTGTTTCCGGTGTGATGATAAAGAAGAGCTGTCCTTACTCCAAGGTTAAGATGTTAAATTAATGAAAGCGTACAGTGGCTTGATTAATTAACGGACAAGAGAATCTTAAACACGGGAAATAATGACGGGGAGCCATATGATTGTAATATGGGTTAAGATGGATAGTGCAACATTAATCCTATAGTGGAGTGAGATTAATGTTAATGGGTTGAATGACATTGGGCTCAATGTTAGAATTCAAGGCCCATTAGGAGGTCCAATCTTAATTCTCCTAAAGGCCCCTCAAGTAGCCCAATTAAATGTCCAACAATGAAAAGGTGATTAAAATAAAAAGAAATATTTTTGGGCTCAATTTTATTAAAAATTTCGAAATTTATATATATATAATTAGTGAGAGATTTTATGAAAAATAGATATGTATCTTGAATACAAGAATATCTAATAAAATCAAGATCTCATAGAATTAAATATATATTGTATTTTTTCGAAAATCTTGAAGAGAAGAATATCAAGAATTGAATGTTTAGTATTCAAGATTATCAAGATTAGAATATTTGATATTCATGATAATAAAGATTTGAAATATTAGATATTCAAGATATTCAAGATCTTGTATTCTCATTATAAATATGAGATGATACAAGACTTCGTATTATTATTATGAAGGTAGCAATTTTTGAAAATTGCAGTCAAGAGGGCAACAAATATTTTTCTTTCCTTGTGTTGTGATTATTCGTGTGGCCTCCCACCTGGTGTACGAATAAGGACAAGGGAATGCTTGAGAAGACTTTTGGGTTAATCAAGAAAAGCTTTTAAGTAGGACGCCTTTTGTCTCAGAAAGTGCCTTTCACCAAGGAAACAAAGGACACCTTTTGTCTCAGAAACTGCCTTTTCTCCAGGAGGTATAATTCACTAAATCCCTTAGTTCCGCATGTTTAGGGCTTTATGTGATTATATTTGTTCATATGTTTTGCATGCAAAGCCTGTTGTTGGGTATACAATTATTTGATTTTATTATGTTTAAATCATGATATTAATTGTAGGCTTAAATTTGTATTTAGCGTGAATCCCGAATAGATCCGCGTTTAATTCCCCAACAGTGTACACGATCGTTAGTGCAATGGCAAGCTTAACCAAGTTTATTTTATATCGAACCCAAAGGAGACGGGGATTTGTAAGGTAAGACTATTGTTCTTGATTCAAAAACACAAAGCAAATAAAGGGTATTTGGTATCTATGTCTACTAGTGCGTCAAACTTGTAAACTACCTATCACCTTGATTCACAAAGTGAGCGAGTGTGAGAGTTATGTGCTAGTGTACGTACTATCAAATGTTTCATATGGTGAGGTATGACTTTATCATGCCATGGAATTGTGTACAATCAATTGGTAAGCCACTCTAACATGCAAGAGGTCTCTCTAATGACACATTAAAGCCTCTAATTGTTCCTCCTATTCACTAAGTATAGCTCTCACTATCTTAGGAATTTAATCAAACACTTTGCATGCATTTGGCCTAGTACAAGAAGATTTAGGAAAATAGGCCAATTCACATTGAGACTATCTCCTAATGGCCCTTATGATTAACTAAACATGCAAGGCATTTATACAATCCATCAACGTAGAGAATTGATCATACAACAATTCATAGCAATCAAAAGATCAACATAATCACCATACTACTCCATAGGAGTCATACACCAACACACCAAAGGATTAGCCCATGGCTAATTTGGTAATCATAAAAGAAATTGAAACAATAGCTATCAACATTATGCAGGAGTTATACAAAGTATTCAAGAATTTACCTATTACAATTGGAATTGAAAAGATACAAGATTACCTCTAGAAGCTAGAAAATGATCCGACAATAGAAATTGAAAATCAATCAGTAGAAATGTAGCTTGAGCTATGTTAAGAATACAGGAGAAAACTGATCGTTGATCCGAACGGTAGATCACAAGTAATCGTCGAAATCGTAAATGGAAATCTAAGAACACCACTTGGAAACTACCTCTAACTTCTCCTAATCTAGTGAGAGAATATGAATCTAAGAAAATGATAAAAGTCCTTTAGAAAATCTGAGATGGAAGTATATATAGTGCCCTTGGATCATTGACTAAGATGCCCTTCATTAAAATGCGCGAAAATACGAAAATAGCCCTGAAAATCCGAGAAAAACGAGCTGCTGTCGCCCAAGAACTGTGCAGCTGTCGACCTCTCGGGCGACAGCTTGCTCGACAGAGAGCTCTCTTGTCGTCCAAGAGCTGTGCAACTGTCGACCAAGCTTGGTCGACAGCCAGCTCGACATTTTCCTGTCTTTCCAGAGATGTTGGTCGCGAGTGGCCTGTCTTCCGAAGAAGGAACCCGTGTCGCCCGAGGCCTTAGTCTCGGTCGATGCGTGATTTCCTTGTTTTTGTCATATCTTGAGCTCTAGAACTCCGATTGACTCGATTCTTCTTTCGTTGCGACCCTCTCTTCAAGCTCTTCAACATAGGATAGCAATATCTCCATTTTCCTCAACTCCAGAATTTGGACTTTTTTCGATCTTGCTCGTTTCTTCCACATTTTGCTTGTTTTCACCTACAATTACAACTTCCTAGCAAAAAAGGGTTAAATACACAAAGTATCACATAATAGGGTCAAATATGAACATAATATCACCAAAAGCATATTGAAATGAGTGCTAAAATATGCAATTATGACCCTAATCAATGTGACAATGGTTTAGAGAGTTTAGAAAAATCCTTAATGAAACAACGATAAAATCC
>JAPKLY010005125.1:0-13108 GCA_026898435.1 Prunella vulgaris
CGGACCTGGAGATGAATCTGTTCAGGGCTGCCATGCACCCAGTCAGTCTTTGAATTTTTTGGAAGGAATCGGGTATCCCCATCTCGATTATGCATTGGACCTGTGTTGGGTTGACCTCAATTCCACGCTGGCTAACTAGGTGCCCCAGGAATTTCCCAGAGTGCACGCCGAAGCTGGTCTTTTTGGGGTTCAACTTCATGTTGTAGTGGCGCAGTATGTCGAAGGTCTGTTTCAGATGGTCCAGGTGGTCCTCCTTCCTCAAACTTTTGACAACTATGTCATCCACGTACACCTCCATGTATTCACCAATGTGTTGGTCAAACATTTTGTTCACCAATCTTTGGTAGGTAGCTCCGGCATTGATGAGTCCGAACGGCATCCTTTCCCAGCAATACATGTTCTTGTTGGTGTAGAACGCCGTGTGTTCCTGGTCATCTGGGTGTAGAGCTATCTGGTGATAGCCCGCAAAAGCATCCATGAATGTCATCATCTCATGGCCTGCGGTGCTGTCCACCAACTGGTCCATGTGAGGTAGTGGGAAGTTGTCCTTCGGGCATGCTTTGTTCAGGTCCGTGAAGTCAATGCAGAGTCTCCACGTCCCATTGTGTTTCTTCACCAGGACGGGGTTCGTGACCCACTGCGGACACAGAGCTTCCTTGATGAGCTTGTTGTCTAACAACTTCTCCACCTCAACTGTTAGAGCTGTGTACTTGTCTGGTCCATACTTCCTCCGCTTTTGGCGTACGGGTCTCCTCGTCGGATCTATGTTAAGTCTGTGGCAAGCATGTTCCAACGGGATCCCCGTCATGTCTTCGTGGGACCAGGCAAACACGTCCAGGTTGGTCATTAAGAACAGCTCCATCCTCGACCGGTACGGTTCAGGTAACTCAGAACTGATGAAAAGTTCTAAGTCCCTTTCCGGGTCCACCGGGAGTGCCGTCAACTCTTCCATGGGGGTTACTTTTCTCTTTTGGCTTTTCCACCTCGGGTCGCTGATGAACTCGTCCCACTCCCCTTGTGATATCTGCACAGGCTCATGGCCTATGCGCGGCTCGAGGTCATCGGGTTGGCTCTCAGCTTGGGCGAGCTCGTCAGCTGTGAACACCTCCGGTGGTCTGTCAGCTTGGGATGGTGTGGTGACTTGGGGAGTTGGGTCAACGTCCATTGGTGTTGGTTCTTGACCTCCTGCAGGTCCCCCACCTTGGGCCTCATCAGCTACCTCCATTGGAGTAGGCTGCTGTCCCTGCGCAGGTACCAACCCCTGCGCAGGTCTCAACACTTGGGTTTCTTCCAAGTCCTCCGTTGGTGTCGGTTGTGGGTCTCGCACAGATCCAGTGCCCTGATTGATTTCTGACAAATCGCCTACCTCCATCATCTCAGTTTCGACCGAGATGACATCTAGGATGTTTGGCTCGTCTGCAGGAACCTGTGTGTCCTCTTCGAGGATGTGGACTTGTGTAACAGATTTCTTGACCCGGCCGTCTTTGATCTGGAGTAAACACTCTCGGGCCTTTTTCTGGTCACCTTTTATAGTTCCGGCACCTTTTGGAGTTGGGAATTTTAAACAGTAATTGTAGGTCGAACATGCCGCTTTGAATTCATTAATAAACGGGCGGCCAAGGAACCCGTTGTAGGAGGACTGCTGGTCGACAACTAGGAAATCTATGAGCCTAGTCAGCCTCCTTTCGGGATCCTCAGCCGATACAAGCTAGACGCTCAACCTAACACTACCTAGGGGAATGGTTACAGCTTCTCCGAACCCCACTATCCTAGCATTGCTAGGTTCCAGATACGACTCAAAATCACCTAAGGCATCCAAGGTGGATTTGAAGAGAATGTTGGTGAATGCGCCGGTGTCCACAAGTAGCCTGTGAACTCGGACGTTCATGATGTTGGCGGTTATCACCAACAAGTCGTTGTGGGGCATTAGTATCCCTTCTAGGTCCGCCGCGGAGAACGTCAGCTCGTCAGTAAGCTGTGAGACTGTCCTGGGGCCGGAGCTGCCCTCCTGGACCTGGTTTATGGCCCGGATTTCGGCCTTCCTTTTTCTCTTGGATATGGAGGATCCCCCGTCCTGGAGACCTCCGGCAGCTCCGATCTCTTCCTCAAGAACTAAGAGTTCCCGAGTAGGCTCCATGTTTTGCTGAGGTTGGGGAGGTGCCCTCCGTCTGTTATGGGGACCAGGTTGGTCTGCTTCCTCCTCCTCGTCATCGGAGGTAGCCCTCCTCTCGAACCTCGGTCTCTTAGCTGGGGCCTTCTTCACAAACTCGGCCAATTTCCCCTCCTCGTAAAATTTCCAGAGTTGCTTGAGGAGGTCTCGGCACTCGCTGGTGAAGTTGCCGATGGCCTGATGGTAGGCACAGAATTTGTTGGGATTGAGCTTCGTGCGGTCCTGGCGGATTCGCCTCGGCTCTTCCAGCATGGCCTTGCCTTTGACAGCAGTGAAGACGTGGTCGACGGAGACAGTGAGGACCTGGTTGAGCTTTTCTTTGAGCTCGTCTCCCTCGCCAAAGGCTTTTAAGTTCCGGGGAGCTTTGTAGGTGCCCCCGGATTTCTTCTCGTGGGGCTTCCTTTCCTCGTGGGCACTAACTTCTTTCAGTAGTGCCTCCTGCATAGTCGTGAACACCCCCGCCTTGTGACGGAATTCGCTGTAAGTGTTGGGACATGCGAGGTTCATCTCCTTCCAGAGGTCGGTACCCCTCCTGAGTCCGGCCATCACTGCGACGACCTTGGTGTCTTCACTCACCGGCTCGCCTTCCAGCAGGATCTTGTCGAACCTTTCCAGGTATTGCTGGTCGGTCTCGCTCTCGCTTTGGTGGATGTTGGCGAGTCGGTGCTTCTGGGTAAGGTAGGATCTGAACCCAGAGAAGTGGGCCAGGAACTCCCGCGAGAGTTGGCCAAACGAGCAGATTGACCCCGGGGCGAGTGAAGAGAACCAGCGGTGAGCTCGATCCCCTAGGGTCAGCGGGAAGTTCCGGCACTGGGTGGAGTCGGTGGTGCTGACCGAAATCATGAAGTCCGTGTACTTGGCCAGGTGGACTTTTGGGTCCGACTCGCCTTCGTATGCGGACATCACCGGGAATTAAATTTTCTTCTGGACCGGTGCGCGGAGGATGGCGGGTGCCAATGGAGAGGTAGGAAGAGTCGTGGCGTCAGGTCCGCCAGACTTGGCTGCTACTTGTGCTTGTAGCATTTCAACGGCATTTTTCAGTGAGGCCAGCTCGTCATCTCGGGTCACCTCCGGCGGAGGGTGCTCAAAGGTCGTGCGTCTAGAGGACGCACGTCCCTGAGGTGCCTCACTCTGGGGTGACCTCTCTGTGGCGGGCTGGAATTGGCATCCACCGTGGGGGCCTAGCCGGTCAGTGGCGGACCTCCTCAGCCTTTCGTGTGCTGATCTGCATGGCTGCTGGTCGGAGTCCCCATGGGACGCAGCTGGGGCCGCTGTCTGTTCGTTCTCCCCATATCTCAGGCCCAGACGGCCTTGGAGGACTTCCCTCCTTTGAGATTGGTGGGTGCCAGATGCCCCGGTGTAGGCCAACTCCCTTCCTGTGTAAGGAGTGGGATCCTCCTCCACCATCTTGGCCTTCTTGGTCTTCTCCCTGCGCTGGCGAGCTTGTGCCGAGCTCGCTTCCTGCTCGGTGGGGAGCACGCTGTAGTCCCCTCTGGTTTGGGTGCCCTGAGTGGGCCTGGTCTGCTCCCGGGCTTCGGCAGCTGGAGCTCGCCTGGGAACCAGGGCGAGCTCGTCCTGCTGTCGCTGCTGCAACCTTTGTAGGTCGTCGGAGTGGAGGGAGGTCGTCGGACTGGAGGGGGTAACTTGCTGAAGGGCGTCGGAGTGGAGGGAGGTCGTCGGAGTGGTGGAGGTCGCAGGAGTGGTGGCCGTCCAGCTTAGGCGGAGCTGTGCAAGTTTTCGTCTAGCCTCGCGTGTGATGAATTATCCGAAATTCGGTTTATTCGTGTGCACGCGTGCGTTTGAAAACTTGTTCCGGGTAGATTTCATGAAATTCGAGAATTTAGGTTTTCGTCCGAAAATTTGGGTTCTTCGTCCAAGGGATGAAGATGCATGTGTATCTTCAAGTGTTCTTGGGTTTTATCAAGAACACCTTCAAATCTTCGAATCTTCAAACAAACCCTAACTTTTTGTTCTTGAAATTTATTTATTTTTATTTTTATTTTTCAAATTCACCCTCCTTCTAGCGCCAAATTGTTGATAGAATTTATTAATCATGTTTGTTATGTGGCTAGTTATAACATGTTAATTCTATCAAACAATAATCTAAGGATTTGTGTTCTTGGACATAATATGAGGAGGAAGAGTAGAGAGTTTAGAGAGAGAAATATTGCAATGGGCACTGTATTGATTTTCAGAAAATTCTGTGAATAGTACAAGAGAGGTCTTATTTATAGGTGTATGAGTGTGAGATGGCACCTTACGAGCCTATGTGGCTTCCGGTGTTGACGAGGGTTCCTTACCCCCGTCTTGGTCTCTCACACTGCTTCCTTTATCATGCCTCGTCCTACTACTATGCCTTAGACTGGATGGGCCTCATTAAAAACCTCGTCGTAAACCACCCTTGGGGATAAACCGGACGGAGGGAAAAAGAGCGCACCATTGGGGTCCTATTTGACTAATAGGCGAGCTCGTCTGCGAGCTTGGAGATGGGCTTCAGTAGTTTGGGCGAGCTCTGGGGTAAGCTCCAATGCCTTGCGTGGCTACGGACATTACGCGATGATGGAGCTCGGCGAGGCCTTCCTGGGGATACAAGGCGAGCTCTAGGATGACAGAGATGAGCCCTTTTGGGCGAGCTACGCAGGTAAATCATCCCCATGTAGGCGAACTCCTTGCCTTTAAGGATCTGAGTGGGTCCTGACGACCTGCCAAACCTCGGCGATTATTCGTATACTAATTATGTTAGCTCGCCAGTCCAACATTTGCCCCCCAGCTCGCATGTGTCATTACTCCGTCAAATGTGCAGGCGAGCTGGAGAACTTGAAATTCGGCGAACTATCTCTGGGCGATTACCGAGCTAGCAGGCGAGCTCGGTCAAGGCGGTTATTCCTGGACATCGTGGTGCGGGAATCCAGGGGTCATGCACGCCTTTTGAGACCTCGGTTCCCGCCCACAATCATATCAACTTTCAAAATTCTTGCAAACAGGTCCCTGTACTTTGTGAATATCGCACCTCGCCCCGACGTCTATAAATAGGGGGAAATAGATTCATTTCCTCACTTTCTGCATTTCGAATTCTCAGAGCTTTCCCGACGACTGATTTTTCTTGTGCTCGACGGATTTTCGAAGGCTCTCCGAGGTAGGATTCGATCTTTCTTCCCCTTCTCTTCTATCTTTTATTTGATTTTTCTGTCGTTTCTTCGGGATTACGGGATTTTGGACCGTGGATTGTACCGAGAAACTTTGCATTTCCCTGACTCTTGGATTATTGGATTTTGGACTTTGGGACCTTTGAATTTCTCTGAGGCCATGTCGACACGCTCTTCGAACAGAACTCTTTCAGACCGGAATCCTGGTAAACAGCCAATGATTGAGGATGAGCCACTTCAGGTTTCGTATGTGGAGATCGGCTCCAGCTTTGAGGCGATCTCGGCAGCTCGCCAGGTCTCCGGCGAGCTACATCCCGATCCGGAGGAAGGAGCCTCCAGTTCCGTATACCGCGAAGTGTGGGAGGAAGGTGACGAGGTTGCCCAAGAAGAAAGAGTTGCCAGTGGCAACGAAGGGCCCAAGGAGGTTGAGGAGGGCGCTGCCGAGGTCGGTGAGGAGGGTGGCGAGCTGGAGGAGGTCACGCTCGAATGGTTCCGCCACATTGGTTTCCCAGAACCTCAGCTGGTTGAGTACCAGGTCCCTACCCAGGTGGTTCATCCATTTGATTGGAATGAGTATGTCGCCGAGTACGCGGCGAGGTTCCCTTGCCCGAATCGGGTACCTCGCGCCGACCCCACCGACCTGGAAGAAGTTGCCCCTTCTGAGTACAAGGCTGGCGAGGTGGTGAGCCTTATTGATGAATGCGACCTGCCTATTATACGCAGGGAGTATCGCATCCCACTGGACACCTTTATGTATGCCCCGATGAAGGATGAGCGGGCCGACGCACCTCCTGAGGGGATGACCGCTTTGAACGTAGATGTCCTGAGGGCCGGGCTTACGTTGCCGCTGCACCCGATCATTGGTCAATATCTTGCTGACAATAATCTGGCCATCACCCAGCTCACGCCGAATGCATGGAGCAACCTCCTCGCCGCCCTGTCTATTTTTGGGTTGGAAGGTTATGAGAACGCGACGACCTCGGCGGATCTGGGCGAGCTTTTTGCCGTGACCAAGCGGACGCAGGACGGCTCGGGGTATTATTACCTGAAAGCTCGCCCAGGGGAGAAATTTCTTGGGGACCTGCCCAATAAAGTCCGTGACTGGAAGAAACAGTTTTTCTTTGTAGGCGGCGACTGGCGAGCCTCCAGCACGTATCATGGACGGGGTGATCATATTCCAACTCCAGAGGGATATGGGGAAGCCAGCAGTAGGTCTCCTATTTCGGTGTGCGTGGGTTGAATTAGATATACTAATTCTAATTTTCTTTCCTTTTGCAGTTCCGAAGCGACACAAATCCAGTCGGGGCAGGCCTAAAGTGTTGGAGCAGTTCGACTTGGTGCGCGCCATCTGCTGTTTGAGAAGCGAGAAGGACAGACAGGTCGCCCATCTGTGTGCGCACCATTACCTGCGGCTCGCCGGGCTCCTTACACTACCGCACCACCTTGACATCCAAGGTCCCGAGCTCCCAGGTTCAACTCTTTGCAGCTCGCCTATGGGGGGTGTAGCTCGCCCATCATGCTGACATTTGTAATTTTTGTGCAGGTGGTAACTTCGTTGCCATCCCGATCGCCGAGGTCCCCAAGGCCTATCAACTCGTGAAAGAGCGATTCGAGATGGGCCCACCTCGCCCCAACAGACTTGCCCCACCGTCCGTGCTCGCGCTGGAGGCGAGCAAGGAGGCAGAGCTCGCCTCCAAAAAGGGCGAGGCAGGTGGATCGGGAGCTCAAATGGAGAAAGCCAAGGCTCCTGAGAAGTCCAAAGCATCGGAGGTCGCCCGGGCCGGCCGAGGTGGAGGATGAGTTGTTGCCCCCTCCGAGCGAGGTCGAGGAAAGAGGGGCGCCCAAGGGGGTGGTGGATCCCGAGCTGGCGAGGAGGATCCCCCAGCTCGCAAGAGAACGAGATACACTGGCCTAGTCGACGAGGAGTCTGACCGGGCCGAGAGGACCTCCGCGAGGTCGGGGCAGGGGGGCTCTGCTCAATCCACCGCTCCGCTGGCGGCTACGCCCATTCGGAGTTCGCCCCCTTCACCTTCCCCATTCGGGGTGCAAACTACCGACGATACGCTACTGGGTTGGGATCCTGACCGAGCTCAGTAAGTAGCTCGCCCAATTGACTTTCATTGCTTATCAATCCTTTATTTTTCTAACATTTTCCATCTATTTCGATCTCGCAGTTATGCTCCAATCGCTTTCCCGAACCACCACGAGGTTTTGCACGCCTTTGAGCGATCTCGCTCTCTCACTTCGATGCGAACTCTCCCTCCGGGCATAGCCCGGGATGCTGTGAGCGAGATGCCGAGAAATTGGACCACCCCGTTGGTGGCGGGTATCAACAGTCAGGACCTGAGGGAGAACCTCCTTCTCTCGGGCCACTATGCGAGTAGATTGGTGCTCGCCAACCAAAAGGCCCTCGAGCAAGTTGCCGAGTTGGAGGCAGGTCGCTCTGACAGGAATAAGCGGATGCTGGCGTTGGCGGACTCTGCTGACAAAGCAAAAAAATAGGCGCGGATAGCCGAGGAACAGGCTGAGATATCGCTGGCCACCGAGCAAAGCACCCTCCAGCAGCTTGAGACCGTCCAACGCCTGCTCGCCCGGCTCGAGCAGGAGACGGAGGCGAGGATAAAAGCTAAGGAAGAGGAGTTCACCGCCCAGCTCGCCCAGGAGGTCGACAACCATGGGATCACGAAGAAAGACCTCGCACTGCAGCGGGGTCTGGTGAAGAGCTCCAACGCCGACTACGAGATGCTAAGGGGCGAGCTAGAGGCGAAGGCGAATGAGATCGTCGAGCTGCGGAGTGTTGCCTCCTCCTCGCCGGACCTGGCGGCCGTGAAGGCCGAGGCCTCTGACAGAGGATGCGTCCAATGGTATGCTGAGGTTTTGCGGACTCTCTGGTGGGCTCGAGCTCATAGGGACGACGAGGTGGAGGCAGTCGTGGCCGACTTCAAGGCATGCCTGGACCGGGTTCCCTTTCCCGACAGCGCCGAGCTGGATATCGGCGACCTACCTAAAATCGGCATTCCTCTCAACTTTGTACCGGACCGCTTTCGAATTATCAAGACAGTCGAGGTGCCGGAGCTGAATCTTGGTGACGCAGAGGAGGTCGCCCGCGAGGGAGATCGCGTTCCCCTCACTGTCGAGCAACTGCATGAGGCCTGTGGGGATGCTATGCTAAACTTGGGTGAGTTTGATGCCAGCGGGCTGACTGGTAATATCACTTCCGAGGCTGAGCTCGCCATTCCCGCTTCCCAGGTAACCGCTGCCCCTGCCGAGGTCACCGCTGATGTGCCTTCCGATGCCCCCGCTGCTCCGGGGATTTAGGATTTTTCTTTGCTTTCGTAGATTAGCTTTTTTAATTTCCAACTTGTAGTAGGTCGACGGGTTGCGGAGCTCGCCCAGAAGGAGCTCCATTTTTGTAGCTTTACTTTTCATTCAAGTAGATTTAGCTCGCCGGGCACATGCAGCTCGCCCAGAAGGAGCTTTTTGTTGTTCAAAGACGGCCAGCTGGTCGGCCTTTGTGGCTAGCACTACTACTCATACTTAGGATTTTTTCAAGTATATTTTTTTACTTGAAAATTTCTTAAGTGCCTTTTGAATATAAGTCGAGCATTTTTTGTCCAACTCTTTTCCTTTATGTATTTGCGCTTTTACGTTATAATTTTTTGAAATAGCTCGTTCTTGTTTATTTTCCTGGTATATAATTGTTCGTCTTATTCTACTTTGAGAAGCGAATCATTCGTTTTACGTCACTTTCGACTACGAATTGTACCTCTGTTTTTAGAGTGCGTATTCTTCGTCTTACACTACTTAGGGCCGTGAACCGTTCATCTTAGGCCACTTGGGGCAGTGAACTGCACTTCGATTGATTCGCGTTGGACCATTGGGTTTCATGAACCTTGCCTTAGACGTTTTTGTCTTTTTCGCGAATTTTTCTAACTTGTGGCAGTAGGTGCTTAGCAACCCTTTAAGAAGGGTACCTTCGCGACCTTGGGCACTTTGGCCTTTGCCTTCGAGCTATCTAATTACAACGCTTGGGACCTTGGTCCTCGCACATTGTGGATTTTAGAGCATGTGGGCGAGCTAGGTTTGGCGAGCTACCAGGAGCAGTGGGCGACCTGGTGCAGCTCGCCTGGTTGGAGAGCTGCACAGGTCCAAACACTTGGGAATTTTTCTGAATTTTTACAGCAACGTAATTTACATCGGTTGCCATCTACATTTCTGATGCAAACCTTTGACTAGTCTATTACAGGATTCTAGTCTATTGGTAGAACTTTTTTAGATGTGCCGAGCTCCAGGTGTATGACGAAGTCTTGCCTTCTGCGTCTTCCAGATCATAAGTACCGTTTGGCCAGGCTGCTGTGACCCGGAATGGTCCTTCCCAGTTTGAACCGAATACACCTGGTGGGGCCATCAATTTCTTTTTTAACACCAGGTCACCGACCTTGAATTTTCGGTCTCGGACCTGAGAGTTGTAATATTTTTCCGCTCTACGCTTGTAGGTGGCGTTCTTCATTTCTGACGAAGCTCTGGTCTCTTCAATCAGATCTTTTTCTACTGCCAAGGCTTCATCATTCATTTCTTTATCATACCCCACCACCTTCCAAGTCTTGTTCTGGACTTCAACCGGGACTACGGCTTCAGTCCCGAAGGCTAGGGCGAACGGGGTCTCCCCGGTGCTGGCCCTATAGGAAGTTCTATAAGACCATAGGACCTCCGGGAGTTCGTCTGCCCAGCTCCCCTTCTTTTCTTCGAGGCGGAGCTTCAATATGTGTTTCAGGATCTTGTTCACCGCCTCGACCTTGCCGTTCGACTGGGGGTGATATGGGGTTGAGTAGTGCTTCTTGATGTTCCATGAACTGCAGAAGTCCCTCAACTTCTGTCCGTCGAACTGCCTTCCATTATCAGTGATGACCGACTGCGGGAGTCCAAACCTGCAGATCAGGTTTTTCCAAATGAAGCCGATCATCTTTTCTTGGGTTATGGTTGTGAGAGTTTCGGCCTCAGCCCACTTAGTGTAGTAGTCTACTGCTACGACAGCGAACTTTACACCGCCTCTACCAGGTGGAAATGGGCCGATCAAGTCGATTTCCCATTTCACGAAAGGCCATGGGCTGAAAATTGACTTAAGCTGGTTGGCTGGGGAGTGGATGTTAGGTGCGAAAAGTTGGTACTTTCGGCACCTTCGAGCGAAACTAATGGCATCTTTGCGAAGAGTGGGCCAGTAATAGCCCTGTCTGATAGTCTTATATGCCAATGCTTGCCCCCCAGTGTGACTCCCACAAATCCCTTCGTGAATTTCTTCTAACACTTCGGACCCCTGCTTCCTAGTTAGGCATTTGAGTAGGGGTAGAGAGAATCCACGTTTGTAGAGTTGGCCATCCAGCAGCGTATATCTGGCAGCTTGCTTTACTAACCGGCTAGCTTCCCAGGTGTCCACGGGTGTTGTTCCGTCTGTTAGGTATTTTGGATGGGAGTGCACCAATCTTCACCACCTTCACTGTCCTCCTGCCCCCAGCTCGAGGTTTGATTTATCTTGTAATCGGATGTCGAGGGGTTTTTCAGTGTGGTGATCACAACCTCCGTGAATTCGGCTTCGCCGTTGCTAGTAGCTAGCCGGGCTAGAGCATATGCTTGTGTGTTCTCTAGCCGCGGTATCTGATTGATGTAAACTTGTGTAAACATCGAGATCAGATGCGCGGCTATTTTCTGGTAGGTCATCATCTGCTGGTCTTTTGCCTCATATTCCCCCCGGACTTGGGATATTATTAGCTGGGAATCTTCAAAAACTTGAAGATTGGTTGCCCCCACAGCTAATGATAGCCTAAGTCCTGCTATCAACGCTTCATACTCCGCCTCATTATTGGTTGCTCGAAAGTCGAACCGAATTACGGAGGTGAAGACTTGTCTGTCTGGGCTGATTAGGACCACGCCGGCGCCTGCTGCCATGCTAGTTGATGATCCGTCCACATAGAGATGCCACGGAGCTATACGCCCCCTCGTCGGATCTTGTGGGAAACTTGGCTCGATGATGAAGTTGGCAAGTGCTTGTCCCTTGATCGCTGTTCGGGGTGCGTAGGTTATACCGTATTGGCTGATCTCCAGTGACCATTTCAGCAAGCGTCCGGCGGTGTCTGGGCGCTGTAGTATTTGACGCAGTGGGAACGTTGTCAGCACCTCTACTAGATGGTCAAAGAAGTAAGGCCTCAATTTTCTAACACTCATCAGCAGTGCATAAGCCAGCTTCTCTGTTGGGGTGTACCGCAACTCAGCTTCATGTAAGACTTGGCTCACGTAGTACACTGGTAGGTGTGTTTTCACCTCTTCTCGGACCAGGACGGAGCTGATGGCCACCTCCGACGCGGCTAGGTACAGATACAGCTTCTCTCCAGGTATTGGCTTCGACAGAACCTGTGTATCCGCCAGGTATGTTTTGATATCTTCGAAGGCTCGTTGGCATTCATTTGTCCAGACGAAGTGGTTTTTGAGGTGGAGTTTGTTGGCTCTGACTGCCTCTTTGTATCTCCGTGTGTTTGCCTTTATTGCCTCGAAAAATGGACAATTTCGGTCGTCGGACCTGGAGATGAATCTGTTCAGGGCTGCCATGCACCCAGTCAGTCTTTGAATTTTTTGGAAGGAATCGGGTATCCCCATCTCGATTATGCATTGGACCTGTGTTGGGTTGACCTCAATTCCACGCTGGCTAACTAGGTGCCCCAGGAATTTCCCAGAGTGCACGCCGAAGCTGGTCTTTTTGGGGTTCAACTTCATGTTGTAGTGGCGCAGTATGTCGAAGGTCTGTTTCAGATGGTCCAGGTGGTCCTCCTTCCTCAAACTTTTGACAACTATGTCATCCACGTACACCTCCATGTATTCACCAATGTGTTGGTCAAACATTTTGTTCACCAATCTTTGGTAGGTAGCTCCGGCATTGATGAGTCCGAACGGCATCCTTTCCCAGCAATACATGTTCTTGTTGGTGTAGAACGCCGTGTGTTCCTGGTCATCTGGGTGTAGAGCTATCTGGTGATAGCCCGCAAAAGCATCCATGAATGTCATCATCTCATGGCCTGCGGTGCTGTCCACCAACTGGTCCATGTGAGGTAGTGGGAAGTTGTCCTTCGGGCATGCTTTGTTCAGGTCCGTGAAGTCAATGCAGAGTCTCCACGTCCCATTGTGTTTCTTCACCAGGACGGGGTTCGTGACCCACTGCGGACACAGAGCTTCCTTGATGAGCTTGTTGTCTAACAACTTCTCCACCTCAACTGTTAGAGCTGTGTACTTGTCTGGTCCATACTTCCTCCGCTTTTGGCGTACGGGTCTCCTCGTCGGATCTATGTTAAGTCTGTGGCAAGCATGTTCCAACGGGATCCCCGTCATGTCTTCGTGGGACCAGGCAAACACGTCCAGGTTGGTCATTAAGAACAGCTCCATCCTCGACCGGTACGGTTCAGGTAACTCAGAACTGATGAAAAGTTCTAAGTCCCTTTCCGGGTCCACCGGGAGTGCCGTCAACTCTTCCATGGGGGTTACTTTTCTCTTTTGGCTTTTCCACCTCGGGTCGCTGATGAACTCGTCCCACTCCCCTTGTGATATCTGCACAGGCTCATGGCCTATGCGCGGCTCGAGGTCATCGGGTTGGCTCTCAGCTTGGGCGAGCTCGTCAGCTGTGAACACCTCCGGTGGTCTGTCAGCTTGGGATGGTGTGGTGACTTGGGGAGTTGGGTCAACGTCCATTGGTGTTGGTTCTTGACCTCCTGCAGGTCCCCCACCTTGGGCCTCATCAGCTACCTCCATT
>JAPKLY010005126.1:0-13108 GCA_026898435.1 Prunella vulgaris
CATGGGCTGAACACCGACTTCAGCTGGTTGGCTGGGGAGTGGATGTTAGGTGCGAAAAGTTGGCACTTTCGGCACCTTCGAGCGAAGCTGATGGCATCTTTGCGAAGAGTGGGCCAGTAGTAGCCCTGCCTGATCGTCTTGTATGCCAATGCTTGCCCCCCAGCGTGACTCCCACAAATCCCTTCGTGAATTTCTTCTAACACTTCGGACCCCTGCTTCCTAGTTAGGCATTTGAGCAGGGGTAGAGAGAATCCACGTTTATAGAGTTGGCCATCCAGCAGTGTATATCTGGCAGCTTGCTTTACTAGCCGGCTAGCTTCCCAGGTGTCCACGGGTGTTGTTTCGTCTGTTAGGTATTTTTGGATTGGAGTGCACCAATCTTCACCACCTTCACTATCCTCCTGCCCCCCACTCGAGGTCCGATTTATCTCGTAATCAGACGTCGAGGGGTTTTTCAGTGTGGTGATCACAACCTCCGTGAATTCGGCTTCGCCGTTGCTAGTAGCTAGCCGGGCTAGAGCATCTGCCTGTGTGTTTTCTAGCTGCGGTATTTGGTTGATGTAAACTTGTGTAAACATCAAGATCAGATGCGCCGCTATCTTCTGGTAGGTCATCATCTGCTGGTCTTTTGCTTCAAATTCCCCCCGGACTTGGGATATTATTAGCTGGGAATCTCTGAAAACTTGAAGATTGGTTGCCCCCACAGCTAATGATAGCCTAAGTCCTGCTATCAACGCTTCATACTCCGCTTCATTGTTGGTTGCTCGAAAGTCGAACCGAATTATGGAGGTGAAGACTTGTCTATCGGGGCTGATCAGGACCACGCCGGCGCCTGCTGCCATGCTAGTTGATGATCCGTCCACGTAGAGATGCCACGGAGCTATACGCCCCCTCGTCGGATCTTGTGGGAAAGTTAGCTCGACGATGAAGTCGGCCAGTGCTTGACCCTTGATCGCTGTTCGGGGTGCGTAGGTTATACCGTATTGACTGATCTCCAGTGACCATTTCAGCAGGCGTCCGGCAGTGTCTGGGCGCTGTAGTATTTGACGCAGTGGGAACGTTGTCAACACTTCCACCGGATGGTCGAAGAAGTAAGACCTCAATTTTCTAACACTCATCACCAATGCATAAGCCAGCTTCTCTGTTGGGGTGTACCGCAGCTCAGCTTCATGTAAGACTTGGCTCACGTAGTACACTGGGAGGTGTGTTTTCGCCTCTTCTCGGACCAGGACGGAGCTGATGGCTACCTCCGACGTGGCTAGGTACAGATACAGCTTCTCTTCAGGTATTGGCTTCGACAGAACCTGTGTATCAGCCAGGTATGTTTTGATATCTTCGAAGGCTCGTTGGCATTCATTTGTCCAGACGAAGTGGTTTTTTAGTGGAGCTTGTTGGCCTTGGCCGCCTCTTTGTACCTCCGTGTGTTTGCTTTAATTGCCTCGAAAAATGGACGATTTCTGTCGTCGGACCTGGAGATGAATCTGTTCAGGGCTGCCATGCACCCAGTTAGTCTTTGAATTTTTTGGATGGAGTCGGGTATCCCCATCTCGATTATGCATTGAACCTGTGTCGGGTTGACCTCAATTCCCCGCTGGCTAACTAGGTGCCCCAGGAACTTCCCAGAATGTACGCCGAAGCTGGTCTTTTTGGGGTTCAACTTCATGTTGTAGTGTCGCAGTATGTCGAAGGTCTGTTTCAGGTGGTCCAGGTGGTCCTCCTTTCTCAAACTCTTGACAACTATGTCGTCCACGTACACCTCCATGGATTCGCCGATGTGTTGGTCGAACATTTTGTTCACCAATCTCTGGTACGTAGCTCCGGCGTTAATGAGTCCGAACGGCATCCTTTCCCAGCAATACATGTTCTTGTTGGTGTAGAACGCCGTGTGTTCCTGGTCTTCCGGGTGTAGAGCTATCTGATGATAGCCTGCAAAAGCATCCATGAATGTCATCATCTCATGGCCTGCAGTGCTGTCTACCAGCTGGTTAATGTGAGGTAGTGGGAAGTTGTCCTTCGGGCATGCTTTGTTCAGGTCCGTGAAGTCAATGCAGAGTCTCCACGTCCCGTTGTGTTTCTTCACCAGGACGGGGTTCGCGACCCACTGCGGACACAAAGCCTCCTTGATGAGCTTGTTGTCTAACAACTTTTCCACCTCAACTGTTAGAGCTGCGTACTTGTCTGGTCCATACTTTCTTCGCTTTTGGCGTACGGGTCTCCTCGTCGGATCTATGTTAAGTCTGTGGCAAGCATGTTCCAATGGGATCCCCGTCATGTCTTCGTGGGACCAGGAAAATATGTCCAGGTTGGACATCAAGAATAGCTCCATCCTCGACCGGTACGGTTCAGGTAACTCAGAACCGATGAAAAGTTCTAAGTCCCTTTCCGGGTCCACCGGGAGTGCCGTCAACTCCTCCATGGGGGTTGCTTTTCTCTTTTGACATTTCCACCTCGGGTCGTTGATGAGCTCGTCCCACTCCCCTTGTGACATCTGCGCAGGCTTATGGCCTATGCGCGGTTCGAGGTCATCGGGTTGGCTTTCAGCCTGGGCGAGGTTGTCGGTTGTGAACACCTCCGGTGGTCTGTTAGCTTGGGATGTTGTGGTGACTTGGGGAGTTGGGTCAACGTCCATGGGTGTTGGTCCTTGACCTTCCGCAGGTCGTCCACCTTGAGCCTCATCAGCTACCTCCACGGCAGTAGGCTGCTGCCCCTGCGCAGTTACCGACCCCTGCGCAGGTCTCAACACTTGGGTTTCTTCTACGCCCTCCATTGGTGTCGGTTGTGTGTCTTGCACAGGCCCACCGCCTTGGTTGATTTCTGCCAGATCGCCTACCTCCATCATCTCAGTTTCGACCGAGATGACGTCTAGGATGTTTGGCTCGTCTGCAGGGATCTGTACGTCCTCTTCGAGGATGTGGACTTGTGTAATGGACTTCTTGACCCGGCCATCTTTGATTTGGAGTAAACACTGTCGGGCCTTTTTCTGGTCACCTTTTATAGTTCCGGCACCCTTTGGAGTTGGAAATTTCAAACAGTAGTAGTAGGTCGAACACGCCGCTTTGAATTCATTAATAAAAGGGCGGCCAAGGAACCCGTTGTAGGAGGACTGCTGGTCGACAACTAGGAAATCTATGAGCCTAGTCAGTCTCCTTTCGGGGTCCTCAGCCGATACAAGTTGGACGCTCAACCTAACACTACCTAGGGGGACGGTTACAGCCTCTCCGAACCCCACTATCCTAGCATTGCTAGGTTCCAGGTACGACTCAAAATCACCTAAGGCATCCAAGGTGGATTTGAAGAGAATGTTGGTGAATGCGCCGGTGTCCACAAGTAACCTGTGAACTCGGACGTTCATGATGTCGGCGGTTATCACCAACGAGTCGTTGTGGGGTATCAGTACCCCTTCCAGGTCCGCTGAAGAAAATGTCAGCTCGTCAGCGAGCTGTGAGACGGACCTGGGGCCGGAGCTGCCTTCCTGGACTTGATTTATGGCCCGGATTTCAGCCTTCCTCTTTCTCCTGGATATGGAGAATCCCCCGTCCTGTAGACCTCCTGCAGCTCCGATCTCCTCCTCAAGAACCAAGAGTTCCCGAGTCGGCTCCATGTTTTGTTGAGGTTGGGGAGGTGCCCTCCGTCTGTGATGGGGACCAGGTTGGTCTGCTTCCTCCTCCTCGTCATCGGAGGTAGCCCTCCTCTCGAACCTAGGTCTCTTAGCTGGGGCCTTCTTCACGAACTCGGCCAATTTCCCCTTCTCGTAAAATTTCCAGAGTTGCTTGAGGAGGTCTCGACACTCGCTGGTGAAGTGGCCGATGGCCTGATGGTAGGCACAGAATTTGCTGGGGTTGAGCTTCGTGCGGTCCTGGCGGATCCGCCTTGGCTCCTCCAGCATGGCTTTGCCTTGGACGGCAGTGAAGACCTGGTCGACGAAGACAGTGAGGACCTGGTTGAGCTTTTCTTTGAGCTCGTCTCCCTCGCCAAAGGTTTTTAAGTTCCGGGGAGCTTTGTAGGTGCCCCCGGACTTCTTCCCGTAGGGCTTCTTTTCCTCGTGGGCATCAACTTCTTTCAGTAGTGCCTCATGCATAGCCACAAACACCCCCGCCTTGTGGCGGAATTCGCTATAAGTGTTGGGACATGCGAGGTGCATTTCCTTCCATAGGTCGGTGCCCCTCCTGAGTCCTCCCATCGCTGCGACGACTTTGGTGTCCTCGCTTACCGGCTCGCCTTCCAGCAGAATTTTGTTGAACCTTTCCAGGTACTGCTGGTCGGTCTCGCCCTCGCCTTGATGGATGTTGGCGAGCCGGTGCTTTTGGGTGAGGTAGGATCCGAACCCAGAGAAGTGGGCCAGGAACTCCCGTGAGAGTTGGCCAAATGAGCAGATTGACCCCGGGGCGAGTGAAGAGAACCAGCGGTGAGCTCGGTCCCCTAGGGTCAACGGAAAGTTCCGGCACTGGGTGGGGTCGGTGGCGCCGACCGAAATCATGAAGACCGCGTACTTGGCCAGGTGAACTTTTGGGTCCGATTCGCCTTCGTATGCGGACATCACCGGGAATTGAATTTTCTTCTGGACCGGTGCGCGGAGGATGGCAGGTGCCAATGGAGAGGTGGGGAGAGTCGTGGCGTCAGGTCCGCCAGACTTGGCTGCTACCTGTGCTTGTAGCATTTCAACGGCCTTTTTTAGTGAGGCCAGCTCGTCATCTCGGGTCACCTCCGGCGGAGGGTGCTCAAAGGTCGTGCGTCTCGCGGACGCACGTCCCCGAGGTGCCTCACTCTGGGGTGACCTCTCAGTGGCGGGCTGGAACTGGAGTCCGCAGTGGGGGCCTAACCGGTCAGCAGCGGGCCTCCTCAGCCTTTCGTGGGCTGATCTGCGTGGCTGTTGGTAGGGGTGAGCATGGTTCGGTTCGGTTACCGAACCGAACTAAATCACCAAACCGACATAACCTAATTTATTATTATTAGAAACCAAAACCGAACCATATATATTAAAAACCAAAAAAACCAAAACCGAAATTTTCAGTTCGGTTTCGGTTTATAACCATATTAACCGAAATATCACTAGTTAAAATTGTGTGTGCGGAAACAGGGAGAGGAGAAGTGGTGATTTGGTGGTCGCCCGCAGTGAGCTTAGGCGGACGGCGACGGATTGGAATGGGGTGAGTGGCGTGAGGGTGGGGGAGGGAATTTCTGGAAGTGAGGCGCCGTGAGGGTGAGGGTGAGGGAGGGAATTTGGAAGGGGTAACTTACTGGTTTGAGGGTTAGGAATTTTTTTATCTATATGTAATGTAATTATATTTATGTAATATAATATTTATTTAATTTATTTATATATATTAGTAATAGTATTATACATTATAATTATAATTATATATATATATATATATATATATATATATATGTTTAAATTCGGTTCGGTTTTCAGTTTTTCAGTTTTTTTACCCTAAAAACCGAAACCGAAACTGAAAACCAAAAGTTTAAATATTTAAAACCAAAACCGAACCGAATACCAAATTAACCGAACCAAATTCTTATTTTGGTTCGGTTCGGTACAGTTTTTCGGTTAAAACCGAACAGTGCTCACCCCTAGCTGTTGGTCGGAGTCCCCATGGGACGCGGCTGGGGCCGCCGTACGCTCATTCTCCTCGTATCTTGGGCCTAGGCGGCCTTGGAGGACTTCCCTCCTTTGAGATTGGTGGGTGCCAGACGCCCCGGTGTAGGCCGACTCCATTCCAGTGTAAGGAGCGGGACCCTCCTCTCCCATTTTGGCTTTACCTGTCCTCTCCCTGCGCTGACGAGCTTGTGTCGAGCTCGCTTCCTGCTCGGTGGGGAGTACGTTGTAGTCTCCCCTGGTTTGGGTGCCCTGGGTGGGCCTGGTCTGCTCCCTGGTTTCGGCGGCTGGAGCTTGCCTAGGTACTAGGGCGAGCTCGTCCTGCTGTCGCTGCTGCAACCTTTGTAGGGTCGCGATGGTGCGTTGGAGCTCGTCAGGATTGCTGACCAGGTCCCTCAGAGCGGGAGCTAAGTCTTCCTGGGTCGCCGCAGTTCGCTGAGGTCGCGGAGCTGCGGTGCTCTTCTGGGGAGGTGGTTGTGATGTCTCCACCACTTGGTGTGAGGTCTCCACCTCGGCCTGGTTTTGATTGCCCCCTCTAGACCTTCCCGCAGCTGCGGAGGTCTGTCCCTTGGCGGCTCGAGTGTTAGCCATTTTTGGGTTTCGGAGGGGGTAACTTGCTGAAGGGCGTCGAAGTGGAGGGAGGTCGCCGGAGTGGTGGAGGTCGCCTGAGTGGTTGTCTTCCAGCTTAGGCGGAGCTGTGCAAGTTTTCGTCTAGCCTCGCGTGTGACGAATTGTCCGAAATTTGGTTTATTCGTGTGCACGCGCGCGTTTGAAAACTCTTTCCGGACCGATTTCGTGAAATTCAAAAATTCAGGTTCTTGTCCAGAAATCTGGGTTCTTCGTCCAAGGGATGAAGATATATGTGTATCTTTAAGTGTTTTTTAGTTTTACAAAAAACACCTTCAAATCTTCAAACCTTCAACCAAACCCTAACTTTTTGTTCTTGAAGATTTTTTTTTCTTTAATTTTTCAGATTCGGAGGTTCGAACCCCTTCTTCTAGCGCCAAATTGGTGATAGAATTTTCTAATCTATGTTTGTTTATGTGGCTTTACAACACATTAATCCTATCAAACAATAATCTTTGAATTAATGTTCTTGGGGAGGGAGAATAGAGAGTTTAGAGAGAGAAATATTGCAAGAGTAGTAGTATTGATTTTCAGAATTTTTGTGAGAAGTCCCTGAATAGTACAACAGAGGTCTTATTTATAGGTGTGTGGATGTGAGACGGCACCTTACGAGCCTATATGGCTTCCGGTGTTGACGAGGGTCCGTAACCCTCGTCCTGGTCCCTTACACTGCTACCTATGTTGTGCCTCGTCCTACTACTATGCCTTAGACTAGATGGGCCTCATTAAAAACCTCGCCGTAAACCACCCTTGTGGATAAACCGGACGGAGGGAAAAAGAGTACAACCATCAGGATCTAGTAGGCTAACAGGCGAGCTCATGGGCGAGCTCGGAGATGAGTTTCAGTGGCTCGGCGAGCTCCAGGGCGAGCTTCAATGCCTAGCATGGCTTACGAATGCTACATGGTGGTGGAACTCGGTGAGGCCCAAAGGGGGACATGGGGCGAGCTTTGGGCGAGCTCCGGTAATGACAGAGGTTAGCTCTTTTGGGCGAGCTACGTAGCTAAGTCGTCCCTGCATGGGCGAGCTCCACACTTCAACGGATCTGGATGGGACCTGGCGACCTGCTAAGCCTTGCGTAATTGCCCCATGTCGATAGTGTTAGCTCGACATATCAACATTTGCCCCCCCAGCTCGCATGCATTATGACCTTGTCAAATGTGCAAGCGAGCTGGAAAACTTAAAACTCGGCGAACTACCTATGCGTGATGATTGGGTTGACAGGCGAGCTCGATCCAAGCGGTTGCTTCTGGCAGACGTGATGCGGGAATCCAGGGGTCATGCACGCCTTTTGAGACCTCGGTTCCCGCCTACAATAATGTCATCTTTTAATTTTTTTGCAGATAGGCCCTTGTGTTTCGTGAATATTGCACCTCGCCCCGACGTCTATAAATAGGGTGAGGTAGATTCATTTCTTCACTTTCTGCATTTCGAATTCCAGAGCTTTCCCGGCGACCGATTTTTTCTCGTGTTCGACGGATTTTCGAAGGTTCTCCAAGGTAGGATTCGATTTCTTTTTCCTTTTTCTTCCCTCTTTTGCTTGATTTTTCTGTTGTTTCTTCGGGATTACGGGATTTTTGGACCGTGGATTGTACCGAGGAACTCTTATATTTCCCTGACTCTTGGATTACTGGACTTTGAGACCTTTGAACTCTTCTGAGACCATGTCGACGCGCTCTTCGAGTAGAACTCTATCGGACCGGAATCCTGATAAACTGCCCATAATTGAGGATGAGCCACCTCGGGTTTCGTATGTGGAGATTGGCTCCAGCTCTGAGGCGACCTCGGTAGCTCGCCAGGTCCCCAGCGAGCCACTTGGCGAGCTGCCTGGCGAGCTACGTCCCGACCCGGAGGAAGGAGCCTCTAGTTCCGTGTACCGTGAGGTATGGGAGGAAGGTGGCGAGGTCGCCCAGGAGGAAAGAGTTATCAGCGGCAACGAGGGACCCGATGAGGTTGATGAGGGTAACGCCGAGGTCGGCGAGGAGGGTGGCGATCTGGAGGAAATTACACTTGAATGGTTCCGTCGTATTGGCTTCCCGGAACCCCAGCTGGTAGAGTACCAGGTCCCCACCCAGGTGGTTCACCCGTTCGACTGGAATGAATATATTGCCGAGTACGCGGCGAGCTTCCCTTGTCCAAATCGGGTACCTCGCGCTGACCCCACCGACCTGGAAGAAGTTGCCCCTTCTGAGTATAAGGCTGGCGAGGTGGAGAGCCTTATCGATGAATGCGACCTGCCTATTATACGCAGAGAGTATCGCATCCCACTGGATATTTTTATGTATGCCCCGATGAAGGATGAGCGGGCCGACGCACCTCCTGAGGGGATGACTGCCTTGAACGTGGATGTCCTGAGGGCCGGGCTTACTTTGCCGCTGCACCCGATCCTCGGTCAATACCTTGCTGACAATAATCTGGCCATCAGCTCACTCCAAATGCATGGAGCAACCTCCTCGCCGCCCTGTCTGTTTTTGGGTTGGAGGGTTATGAGAACGCGACAACCTCGGCGGACCTGGGCGAGCTCTTCGCCGTGACCAAGCGGGCGCAGGACGGCGCGGGGTATTATTACTTGAAAGCTCGTCCAGGGGAGAAATTTCTTGGGGAACTGCCCAATAAAGTCCGTGAATGAAGAGACAGTTTTTCTTCATCGGTGGAGATTGGCGAGCCTCCAACACGTATCACGGACGGGGTGACCGTATTCCCACCCCAGGGGGATATGGAGAAGCCAGCAGTAGGTCGCTTATTTCGGTGTGCGTGGGTTGAATTAGATATACTAATTCTAATTTCCTTTCCTTTTGCAGTTCCGAAGCGACACAAATCCAGCCGGGGCAGGCCTAAAGTGTCGGAGCAGTTCGACGTGGTGCGCGCCATTTGCTGTTTGAGAAGCGAGAAGGACAGACAGGTCGCCCATCTGTGCGTGCGCCATTGCCTGCGGCTCGCCGGGCTCCTCACACTACCGCACCACCTTGACATCCAAGGTCCCGAGCTCCCAGGTCTAACTCTTTGCAGCTCGCCTATGGGGGGTAGCTCGTCCATCATGCTGACATTTGTATTTTTTGTGCAGGTGGTAGCTTTGTTGCCATCCCGATCGCCGAGGTCCCCGAGGCCTATCAACTCGTGAAAGAGCGATTTGAGATGGGCCCACCTCGCCCCAATAGACTCGCCCCGCCGTCTGTGCTCGCGCTGGAGGCGAGCAAGAAGGCGGAGCTCGCCTCCAAAAGGGGCGAGGCAGGTGGGTCGGGAGCCCAGAAGGAGAAAGCTAAAGCTCCTGAAAAGTCCAAGGCATCGGAGGTCGCCCGAGCCGGGCGAGGTGGAGGACGAGCTGTTGCCCCCTCCGAGCGAGGTCGAGGAAAGAGGGGGACCCAAGGTGGTGGTGGCTCCCGAGCTGGCGAGGATGATCCCCCGGCTCGCAAAAGAACAAGATTCACCGGCCTGGTTGACGAAGAGTCTGACCGGGCCGAGAGGACCTCGGCGAGGTCGGGGCAGGGGGGTTCCGCTCAATCTGCCGCCCCGCTGGCGGCCACGCCCATCCGGAGCTCGCCCCCTTCGCCGTCACCGTTCGGGGTTCAAACCACCGATGACACCCTGCTGGGTTGGGATCCCGACCGAATTCAGTAAGTAGTTCGCCCAACTGACCTTCTTTGCCCATCATTATTTTATTTTTCTAACATTTTCCATCTGTTTTGATCTTGCAGTTATGCTCCCATCGCCTTCCCGAACCGCCACGAGGCTCTGCATGCCTTTGAGCGATCTCGCTCTCTCACTTCGATGCGGAATCTCCCTCCGAGCATAGCCCGGGACGCTGTGAGCGAGATGCCTAGGCATTGGACGACCCCGTTGGTGGCGGGTATTAACAGTCAGGACCTGAGGGAGAACCTGCTTCTCTCGGGCCACTACGCGAGTAGATTGGTGCTGGCCAATCAAAAAGCCCTCGAGCAGGTTGCCGAGTTGGAGGCGGGTCGCTCCGATAGGAATAAGCGGATGCTGGCGTTGGCGGACTCCGCTGACAAAGCAAAGAAACAGGCGCAGCTCGCCGAGGAACGGGCTGAGGCATCGCTGGCCGCCGAGCAAAGTGCCCTCCAGCAGCTCGAGACCGTCCAACGCCGTCTCACCCGGCTCGAGCAGGAGACCGAGGCGAGGATAAGGGCCAAGGAAGAAGAGTTCGCCGCCCAGGTCGCCCAGGAGGTCGGCGATCATGGAATCACGAAGAAAGACCTCGCACTGCAGCGGGGTCTGGTAAAGAGCTCCCATGCCGAATGTGAGAGGCTAAGGGGCGAATTGGAAGCGAAGGCCCTTGAGGTCGTCGATCTACGCAACAGTGCTGCCTCCTCGGCCGATTTGGTAGCTGCAAGAGCCGAGGCCTCGGATCGGGGCTTCGTGCAATGTTACGCCGAGGTTCTGAGGGCTCTCTGGTGGGCGCGAGCCCATCATGATGATGAGGTAAAAGCGGTAGTGGGCGAATTTAAAGAATGCCTGGACAGGGTCCCCTTCCCTGATGATGCCGAGCTGGATATTGGCGACCTCCCTGAACTTGGAATTCCACTAGATTTTGTCCCGGCACGGTTCAAGATCATCAATACTATCCCAGTGCCGGAACTGAATCTGGGCGAGATGGAGGTCGCTGATCAAGAGGAACGGACTCCGCCCACGATGGAGCAACTCCAAGAGGCGTGCGGGGATGCCGTGCTAAATCTGGGCGAGTTCGATGTTAGCGGACTTACCGGCAACATCACTTCAGAGGCCGAACTTGCCCTTCCTGGTGCCCAGGTCGCCCCTATCCCCACCGAGGTCGCCTCCGTCCCTGCTGATGCCCCCGAGACTTAGGCTTTTCCTCGCTTTCTTAGATTAGCTTTTACTTTCCAAGTTGTAGTAGGTCGTCGGGTTGCGGAGCTCGCCCAGAAGGAGCTCCATTTTTGTAGTCTTTACTTTTTCGTTCAAGTAATTTCAGCTCGCCGGGCACATACAGCTCGCCCAGAAGGAGCTTTTTGTAGTTCAAAGATGGCCAGCTGGTCGGCCTTTGTGGCCAGCACTACTACTCATACTTAGGATTTTTTCAAGTATATTTTTGGCTTGAAAATCTCTTAAGTATCCTTTTGAATATAAGTCGAGCATTTTTTGTCCAGCTTTTTTCATTTATGTTTTTGTGCTTTTACGTTATAATTTCTTAGAATAGCTCGTTCTTGTTTATTTTCCTGGTACATAATTGTTCGTCTTATTCTACTTTGAGAAGCGAATCGTTCGTTTTACGTCACTTATGACTACGAATTGTACCTCTGTTTTGAGAGTGCGTATTCTTCGTCTTACGCCACTTAAGGTCGCGAATCGTTCGTCTTAGACCACTTAGGGCAGCGAACTGCACTTCAATTGATTCACGTTGGGCCATTGGGTTTCATGAACCTTGCCTTAGACGTTTTTGTCTTTTTCGCGAATTTTTCTAACTTGTGGCAGTAGGTGCTTAGCAACCCTTTAAGAAGGTTACCTTCGCGACCTTGGGCACTTTGGCCTTTGCCTTCGAGCTATTCAATTACAACGCTTGGGACCTTGGTCCTTGCGCACCGCGGATTTTTGAGCACATGGGCGAGCTGGGTTTGGCGAGCTGGGCCTGGTGTAGTGGGCGACCTGGCGCAGCTCGTCTGGTTGGAGAGCTGCACTGGTCTAAACACTTGGAATTTTTCTGAATTTTCTGAATTTCTCTGACTTTTTATAGCTACGTAATTTACATCGGTTGCCATCTATATTTTTTATGCCAACCTCCGACTAGTATATTACAGAATTCTAGTCTATTGGTAGAACTTTTTTAGATGTGCCGAGCTCCAGGTGTATGACGAAGCTTTGCCACCTGCGTCTTCTAGATCATAGGTACCGTTTGGCCAGGCTGCAGTGACCAGGAATGGTCCTTCCCAATTTGAACCAAATACACCTGGTGGGGCCATCAATTTCTTTTTCAACACCAGGTCCCCGACCTTGAACCTTCGGTCTCGGACCTGAGAGTTGTAATATTTTTCCGCTCTGCGCTTGTAGGTGGCGTTTTTCATTTCTGATGAAGCTCTGGTCTCTTCGATCAGATCTTTTTCTACTGCCAAGGCTTCATCATTCTTTTCTTCATCATATCCCACCACCTTCCAAGTCTTGTTCTGGACTTCTACCGGGACTACGGCTTCAGTCCCGAAGGCTAGGGCAAACGGGGTCTCCCCGGTACTGGCCCTATAGGAAGTTCTGTAAGACCATAGGACCTCCGGGAGTTCATCTGCTCAGCTTCCTTTCTTTTCCTCGAGGCGGAGCTTTAATATGTGTTTCAAGAACTTGTTTACCGCCTCGACTTGGCCGTTCGACTGGGGATGATACGGAGTTGAGTAGTATTTCTTGATGTTCCATGAACTGCAGAAGTCCCTCAACTTCTGTCCTTCGAACTGCCTTCCGTTATCAGTGATGACCGACTGCGGGAGTCCAAACCTACAGATCAGGTTTTTCCAAATGAAGCCGATCATCCTTTCTTGGGTTATGGTTGTGAGAGCTTCAGCCTCAGCCCACTTAGTGTAGTAGTCTACTGCTACGACAGCAAACTTTACACCGCCTCTACCAGGTGGAAATGGGCCGATCAAGTCGATTCCCCATTTCGCAAAAGGCCATGGGCTGAACACCGACTTCAGCTGGTTGGCTGGGGAGTGGATGTTAGGTGCGAAAAGTTGGCACTTTCGGCACCTTCGAGCGAAGCTGATGGCATCTTTGCGAAGAGTGGGCCAGTAGTAGCCCTGCCTGATCGTCTTGTATGCCAATGCTTGCCCCCCAGCGTGACTCCCACAAATCCCTTCGTGAATTTCTTCTAACACTTCGGACCCCTGCTTCCTAGTTAGGCATTTGAGCAGGGGTAGAGAGAATCCAC
>JAPKLY010005127.1:0-13106 GCA_026898435.1 Prunella vulgaris
CCGAACCAAATGAGGCCTCAAAGAATTAAATATTTTATCTAATGATAATTTTAGATAGAATTATGTGTAATGTGTAAACCCTCAAAGTTTATCAACTTTATTATAGCATAAAGTCTCTCTCTAATTAGTGACAAATGAGCAATCAAATACTTAGAGACTACAGCATGCAGACAGTTAAAAAATAGGTTCAGGAATTAAAGTTTTAATTATTGATCATTAACAAACTAATTTGTTGGTATGAAGTCAAAGCAATACGAACTTTTGCTAAGAATGGCTTTAAATTCCCTCACTTTCAAGTTTCAACTACTAAATTAAGGACGGAGAAATGGCATTTGATCACTTTTTCTGAAAATTTTATTTTATATCTCTTCGTTAGAGTAGGTGCCTCGCTTTATTAATTTGTGCAGTACATATAAGCTCTTAAACACTAGACACATGAAAATCATTAAACATAGAGATAACTTTTAAGTGCACTATGCATATCGTACAATCAATATGCAACTAGTATTATTTAATGAAAATAATTAATATTATTCAATAAAAATAGTTAGTAAATATTTAATGAAAATAATTAATATTATTCAATAAAAATAGTTAGTAAATATTTTAAAATATACATGAGCTGAATATTATATATATCAATCATTGACCATGATTGCTCGATCCATGTCTAGGTCATGGTAACCTAAACCCAACATCGTGTAGGCCTAATGACTTTATTTATCCCATTAACTTGTTTTTTTAAAAGACCCATTAACCATTTAAATATTTATGTGTAGCTAGTGTTTTTGGGAATACTATTGCTGAGTCTCCTGTGCACCAGTTACACGGTGCAACTCTAGTTTATTTTTAAAAAGTTAAACAGTTTATTACTGAAAAATGTATCTTTAATAGTTTAACTTTTTAATAATAAACTGTTTAACTTTTCAGTTATAAACTGTTTAATTTTTTAAAAATGAACTTGAGTTGCACCGTGTAATTGGTGCATACAAGACTAATCCTTAATTCTTTTGCTTTTTGGAAACATTTTTGACATTTTCTGATTTCACGCATTCTCCTCGATCGTTTGGTAAAAGACATACATTTTATTGCAAACTTAAATGGTTATAGCATAGATTTTTTTGACTTATCAAAAGATATTAATTAGTTTAGAAAGTACTTTGAAAAAATATACTCCCCCTCTTTTCCAAATTTTCATTCGTTACTTTATGAATTTGATAGGTTTAGTTTACTGAATAAAAGAGGAATTAGTAAACGTTAAATAATAATATGAAATGTTAATATAATAGTTTAGAAAAGAATGCATTTTATTATTATTTATAGAAATAACAATTGAATATGTAAACGATACGGATTAATAGAGCTTTTTTATAAATTATATCGGAGATTGGTTATGGATTGCAGCAAAGAAGAGATATTTAAAGTACAAAATTTATTAGATTGGTGCAGAAGTGCAAGATTTTATTGTCTTAATTTATAATTATTTGAAAGCAATTAGAAATCAATTTTATTGTAATAGAGCATCTCTTATTCTCAAATTTATTATAATAAATCTTCTTTTACTGTTAAAAAATATTTAATAGAGTGAATATGCGGTCCATAACATGTTTGTGACTATTTCTTCTACCCTATGAATTAAGGCCCACACTACCCATCATCAAAATCAACAGCGCTGAATAAGATTGATGACTACTTCAAATTGTTGTTGCGACTTGTGACCAATTAATAATGATTTGAGGAGAACGTATGACGCTTTCTTTAGTCCTCCTCAATGAAAAAGATAACAATAAAAATGAAGAAAGCTAACAACATATATTTGGTGCAGGGCTACTCTCAATCCTTATTAAACATATATCGGAATTTCATGTTAATTTCGTTTTGTGATTAAAATTTTAATATAAATAAATTGTTAATAAAGTTACATGCATCTTCTGTAACATCAACCATTAAATGAGATGTAATTTTTTTTAATGGTATCCACCTTTCACAAACTCTTTTACAAAATTTGTTCACAATATAAAAATTTATCGCATTACCTTCACTCAGTGCTATTATAAAATTCATTTTAATTATAATAGTGCAAAATTAATATTATATTGTAGAAAATTAAGGGTATAATCATTGTATTAATGAAATAATTAAGAAGGGTACTGCTAAATTGGAATTTTTTCGAGTAAGTCAAGTTAAGGTGGATTCTGAAATTATCAATCGGCCTAGAAATTTTATTAGTATTATTGGGGGTACCTATTTGGGGAAAGATACCTAAACTTTTTGACCCAATTAAAATGTCACTCATATTTTGAAAAATGGAATTCATGGTCATGCAGACCGTGACAGAATCACATGATGAGTGACATTTTCATTTACAAAAAACTCGAGTAACGATATTTTCTTAAGTGACATTTTCCATAACTCTGACCATTATGGATTATAATAGGACCTTGTATAGCGTAAAATTTATTTATGTTATAATTGGTTTGTACTTCCGCTATTCTTAAATACTTTGGACACTTTTTTTTTATAATTCCTTTCAACATCCTATAAAATAAAATAATTATTTTATCTTATCCTCATAATATTTACATATTTACACAAAATAATATTACTTTTACACTTAATCCAATAAATATTATTAATTTTAATAATATAACTTTACACATCACCATCAATACTCTACTTTTTACATATTTTTTCTTTAAAAGTGTGTAAAAAATAGTGTGAAATGTGTTTAGAGACGGAGGGAATAATATTTTTTTAGTAAAATAATTTATTTTTTGGTAAAAGTGATTCATGTTTTTTAGAGGATGTTTGATTAAATTTATTTGAAATATTTTATTAGTTTTAATATCTTATAAGTTGTTTAAGAGAGACTATAAATTGTTATTTTTATGTAGTTTATAAGTTATTAAAATGTTTAACTAATACAATTTATAAGATATTTTATAATTTATTACATATTTTTAAAATATTAATTTTAATATAAATTTTTTTATTTTTTATATTGAGATAGAGGTAGGGAGGGATGTCGGAGTCTGGGGTGGGGCTGATGGATGAGGATGTGGGTGGTGAAGAAAATAAGTCGGGTTATCTCAACTTATTTTTTTGCAGCTTATAAATTGAAAAGAGTTTATTTGAAGATTTTATTAGCTTTCAAAAATATTATTTTACCAAGCACTTTAAAGAATTTAAAGAGCTTTCTTTAAAATGCTTATAAGTTTAGTCAAACACTTTCTTAATAAAACAAATCATATTCTTTATACTTTTTAGTGAAAACTATTTGTTCGTAAAGTGTGTGGATTAACTATCTCGGATTATAGAAGCTGGATAAAAATAAATAGGACCAAAATTTGTCTAGCCTTATCTCGGAAGGACTAGAACTTTAATGAGAGTGTTTTTATATTGATATGTAGCAAAAATAAGTCTGATTACAAGAAGTGATTTGCCTCTTTTTTAAATATCCAGAACTATGTCTAATTCATAGTACATAGAACAATTTATAAGCATTCCTTTGAGCTATTATGGGGACACGTGTCCCATTGTCCCGCTTTGCTTGTAACCCAAATTTAGTTATTATACTAGATTTGGATGTAATGGACTCTTTTTAGATAATTGTCTTGGCGCATGATCTCGATAATACATACTCTCGTTCTTTATTGAATGAGTCTTTAGTACTCACGGGGATATTCCTTCAGTGGACTAGGCTGGGTAGTGGACGTTCGATCCTCAGGGGAAATACCTCAATTCATTTGATCTTGTCATATTCTAGTTTGAGTCTTCAGATATCCTGAATTCACTTCTTAGCAAGATTGAATTAAACATACTTCAGACGGTCTATCCCTGTCAGCCATTTCATTGAATCCTCAGGCCACCAGACCTCTTAAAGTAACGAGTTAGTCTGAAGCCACTTGTTCCTCATTAGGGGCGCCTCAAGCCTCCTGTTGTTATTGTACGTTATCCTGACTCTTCAGTTAGTGTGAGGGCCCTTTGGGCTGACTGACTTTCCTTACTCCATCTTGAACCGAATTCTGATGGGCTTATCATGAATTGGATCGAGCCCTTTTCTTTAGGCATATTTATGCCACAACAATCGACCCCGTCTCATTTCTTCGAGGAATGAGGTGGTTCATTACTTGGTCCAACTTCTGCTTGATAAAATTTCAAGTATAAAAATTCCTAAATTCATACCTTTGTATTTCGCCTCTGTGATTTCGTTCATGTTGTTATTGTTTGATGAAGAAAAACATCTCCCATGCTGATGGGTGGAAATTGGTTGCATTTTGGCACAAGTTGGATTGAGATTCATTTTGGCCTTAGATGAGTCCGCTACTGATGAGACAGGATGAAAAAGATGATGTTCAGGCACATGCTTCTTCCAAGACTCAAAAATCCACCGTGTATCTTCGCTTGTAAGTCTCGAAATGAAGTGCCTTAGTCAGTTGAATGCTTAACTTTGCAACATACCAAGGTCTGACGGATAAGACTCTTTGGTACGGAAAGGTTGGATAGTTTCACAAATTTTATGCGTGTCTTCCGGTCATTGGGGTAGTCGATAGGTCTTTTCAAAATTGCAATCCACCAGTTTTCAAGGTAACTCTTTGGAGATCCGAAAAGGTGGTTACTTTTATGATCAAGAACGAAATTCTTGTTGGAGATTTGCAAGATAGGCCCTCAAAATTTGTAAACTAGATCCATTTTTTGGGTCTATAAATTTGAGCTTGTACATTCTGCCTAATGAGCCCAACTAAAAAACTTGATATCCCAAAATTCCCTTTATATACTATGCACGAATCTTCCCTTGAAAAGAGGTCCTCCGATTGTGATTTCGATGAGAGTGATGAAAATTCTCCTTCAAGGGCTTCAGTGGGACGGGTTTTCCATCACTGAATTGCCTTAAAACTATGTGAGTCTAATGAACTTACTCCATTGGGTTGAAGGGCGTGTTGTGTTGTGGTGAAAATAAGACCGAACGTAGAACACATCTCACCTTCTACCAATATATTACAATCATCGGGCGTCTTTGAGGGAAAGATGAGATATTCATCATGTTTATTAATCTCCTCCAGCCTGTCACCTTCCTTTGAATTAGACGATGATCTTATTTCCAACCCGACCTCCGACATAGGTGTTGCCATGGGTTGATTGAGATATCCGAAGATGTCCTCGCGGAAGGCACCCCACTTTTCATCCTCCAACACTATTCTGGGCACATAGTGGTTTTTGGGGGATGTCTCCTACTTCAGATGATCAACTTTCTAGTGGCCTTAGAAGCTTTCACAATTTTGTTCACAATTTACAAATGGCGGTGGCTGCAGGTTTGACCTTTGAAGAAGCAGGTGCTAAAGTTGATCTTAGATATAGGATGCCTTCGTGTTGTTTGTCTGTTGTAGGTCTGGAAGTGTAATAGTCATAGGGACTTGTAACTTTCCATCATGTAAGATTTATAACTCTCCATAATGAATGAAATATACATATTTTTTCTCTAAATAGTTTTCCGGATATTTTTTCTTATCGTATGTACTAAAGAAACACCTGATTAATTTCCTAATGTAAATCCTGATAAATCGTTTGACGGGAACAAACTGATGAATTCCCTGAACAATTCCCTCATAAAATTATGAAAAACACATCTGAAAAATTCCATGTTGTACATCCTGAAGTATTTCCTAACAGAATTCCTGCAGAAAGTTCAGAATTGGTGCAACATTGTCCAAGTTAATAATTCAGACTCTGTCGAACATATTTAATTCTTAAATTTAGGGAGTTAATTATCTTCGCCTGAACAAGAGATGTCAAAGTAATTATAAAGCAAGATAATTAGCTCACTGATTACTTCATTGAGATTTACCCTTAAAGAGATATAATTAGAGTGCCAGAGGGTATTCCTTCGTTGTTCTCTGCTAACTAAAATAAACTTGCGCAGGGAATGTTGCTTCTTGTTACCTTTTTTTATAAAGAATGGCGCAAGAAGTTTATGAGACTCGCTGATAGTTTAAGATTTTACGTGAAGGTGATTTTGCTCGCTAACCCTAAAGTGCTTGTGCGAGATTGGCCTGAATTCCCTAACCATGAAATGCTTGGTTGAGATTATCCTGAGTTTGCTAAGCATAAAATGACTTGAGTGAATTTGAAGTGAGCTTTCTAGCCCTGAAAAGCTTGCGTGAGATTAATTGTACACAAAACTATTTTAAAGATAAAGATTTTTTTCTTCACTCGTATTACACCAATATACAAAAAGAATTACATGCCCCCAAGGGCTCAAATTTGCATGATTTGAGGTTGAATAAGGACTTTCATTAGGGGTGACACCCATCTCTGAAAGTAGGACCCATGCTAGTTAAACAATTATTGAAAATATTTCTTTGGGAGAGTTGTGTTCTAGGGAAATTGATCGGTAGTTCCATTACGATGTTCAACCATGTATGGTATATTTGATAGAAACTTTGCTATCCTGAACGGTCCCTCTCAGTTTAAGTCAAATGCCCCTTTAGCCATGACATTTGTCTTTTAAGCACAGAGTCTCCGACATTAAACTTCAATAGCCTGACCTTAGAATTAAAGTACTTTTCTGCTTGCTGCTTGTAAGTGGCATTTTTATGAGCTGGCGTCTTCGCTCCTTTATCATATCTAGGTCTATCCTTCTTGCCAAGTCATTTTATTCGTTGAATTCTTGTGAAGTCCTGTGACCATGGATGACGACCTCTGAAGGTATAACAACCCTAGTCCCAAAGGTTAGGGGTTTCACCTGTAGAGTTCATGGTGATCGTTCGATATGCCTAAAAAATATTAGGAAGCTAAATAGCCCTTTTACCTTTGTGATCCTCAATTTTACTTTTTAGGATTTTCTTGATTATCTTATTGATAGCCTTGACCTCACCATTCGACTGAAGATGATATAGAGTTCAGAACAATTTCTTTGTTTTTGACTTCTCATAGAACTCTATCATTTCTAAGCCATCAAATTGCTTCCCTTTATCAAAGATAATAGCTTGCGGAAGCCCAAATTAACAAATCAAACTCTTCCATATGAATATGATAACCTGCCGTTTGTCGATCCTGGGAATGGTGTTAGAATATTATTTTACATAGATTTTGATGATAGTAAAGAATAGGATTATGTATAAATGTAAACTAACATTTTAGGATTAAAATTTAAGAAAGGAAGTTACAGTTGCTAAAGGGAAGTCTATAGTTGTAGAGTTGATGAACTTACAACTGCAAATTGATCCTACAGTTGAAGAGTATCTTGCAGGAGCAAAGCTACAGTTGGAAGAGCAAACCTACATCTACTCAAGACCGTTGGTGAATCAAGTACAGAGATTAACAAATTAAGATCCTAGAAGACCTTTAATAACTCATATTAGTAAAGCATTAACTTGCACTCACTAGAGAGTATTTATGGATGAATTATCAAATATTCTGAAGACTTAATGAAGATCAAGTTCAAGATTCAGAATAAAGACAAAAGTACACCCAGTACTAGTGTGAGTGGAAGAGGAGGACCACCTCACAAGTGTGAGTGTTTACAGAGTAAGGGAAGCCTTATCCAAAATTCAAAATTTGAATTATCCAATGGATAAGTCACACCTTTTCCTCTATAATTAGAAGAGAATTTCAGAAGAGGAGAACAACAACAAGTCGAGCATTCAAGCATTCAACCCTGAGCAAATCTACAGGTACAAAATTTTCTGATAGCTTACTTTGAGAGATTTTTCTTTATGATTCATAGGTTAGTTTGTTAGGATTTTCTTAGTGAAGAATCACATTTCTGTTGTTCCCTCACCTATTTTACATTGTTGTAATATCTACTTAGTGTAGATTTCTCTTAGTGAGATTAAAGGTTAATTGTGAGTCTGTTGTATTCTTAGTGAATAGGTCAAGTGTTTTACATAGATTAGTGATCTGAGTGAGAGCTATTTCTGAGGGGAAAAATACTTGTACAATGATCTAACTGATCATTGTTAGTGAATTTGGCACCTGAGTGGTGTAACAGCAGATGCCGAAGGACTATTTATAGTCTCCGAACCACTATAAATCTTGTTTGTGTTATTTATTTATTTTCTATTATATTGCATATTCTTTATACTTATATTTATACATGCATCATTGTTTTTAAGTCTGCATAAAATTTATTTAAACAAAATCTGGAATCTACAGCTGTAGACTTAATTGTCACTCAGCTAAAAACTTCATTGTTTACATTTTTTTTCATTAACACACACATTTATTGCACTGCACATAAGAGGTTTCTCAATACACTTCCAAAGTGTGAGAAATCACTCTGAAAAGATATTTACAAGTTAGTTTTATTTTTATTTGTGTTGTAAAACTTGTAGTTGTAAACTCTGTAGTCTACAGCTGTAACCTATGTGGTCAAAATCCTTGTAGATTCTTTTTATATTTTAGGTACTAAAATGGCTCTAGTATCCTTGTTTGAAATTTTTAAAAAATTGTATTTGAAGGTCTGTTCACCTCACCTAGTCCTTCACCACTTAAGGGACCAACAAGTGGTATCAGAAAAGTTGGCTTGCCATTGTTTTGATCAGTACGTAGCTAGATTCTTTTTGTTTTTTAAAAAAAATACTTGCATACTTGCATGACTCTTAAAATGGTAAAGTCCAAGGTTCCTATGTTCTTAGCAAAAGACTATGATCAATGGAAGATAAGGATTCAAGCAAACCTTTAAGCAATCAATGATGAGATGTGGTCAATCATTAAAGAAGGACCCATTGTCATTCATAAAGTGAACACTGCAGTTGATCAATCCAGTGGAGAAGCTCAAATCATTCCTAAATCAATCAAAGAATGGACTGAGGATGATAAGAGAAGATCAAACCTTGACAATGTTGTAAAGAATACTATTTATCACTCTTTAGATAAAATTGTGTTTAGCAAAATAAAGTACTGCAAAATTGCAAAAGTTACAAATGATTCGTGAAAGAACTAACCAAATAAAAAAAAAACAAACTAATGATTGCAGTTTTAAAGTTTGAGAACTTCAAAATGAAATATGGAGAAGTTTTTGACAAGTTTGAGTCAAGATTCATTGAAATACTCAATGAGGTTGAATTACTTGGGAAAGAATACTCACAGAGAGAAATGAATATGAATGTTCTTAGAGCTTTGCCCTCTGAATGAGACATGAAAGTGACTGCCTTGAGAAAATCAAATGATTTATCTAAGATATCCATCTTTGAAATCTTTTCTGACTTGAAGACTTATGAATTTGACATAAGTAGGAGAAAAAAACCTGACAGTTCAAAGGGTATAGCTCTTGTAGCTGATAACCTTCCAGCTGTAAATTCTGATGAAGAAGACTTGACTCTTTTCATAAACCAGCTCAAGAAGTTTGGTAGATGGTCAAAGACAAAGAAGAATCAGTCTACACCTAGGGAAGAAGGTAAGTTTAGCAAATAAAGTGGAACTAACTCATCTTATCTATGCTACAACTGCTGGAAACCTTTACATTATATTAAAGATTATCTATATCCAAAGGCAGAGAAATACACTGATGAAGAAATGATGGCCAGAAAAGAAAGAACAAAGAAGTTTAACAAGGAGAGAATTAGAGCACTTCTTTCAGAGTTTGATAAAAACCAGTAAGAAGGTCCCTCTTCTTCTCAAAAGTCAACTGCAGCAATGGATGATAGTGAGTCAACTTACTCTGATGAGGAGAATTAAGCCCTTATCTGTCTAGTGGCTAGAGATGAAGAGGTATGCTCATCATATAGTTATGGATCTTCCCAGTGAGATGCTTGATGCAATCCAGATAATAAAAGAGGAACTAAGAAACCACAAAGAAAAAAAATGAGGTTTTAAGAAGAGGCAATCAAATCATTAGGAAAAATATGAATGCTCTACTTGCAGGAGTAGAAGATGCATTGAAGCAGCTGCTGATTTTACAATAGGTCAAAGCAGGGTTCAGCTATTTGGAAAATGGCAATGAGGAACTCTTTCTTGAAGCTAGCTGCAGAATTGCAGACTGTGTGGAATTATAATAGGTGATCAAATCCAAGAATTTGATGATAGATAATCTTGAGGAAAGAAGCAACAATCTTCAAAGAAAGTTGGATTGTTTTGGAAAATCTTAAAAACAATTAAGGAAGATGATATCTCAACAAAGACATACATGTGACTTGACTGGATTAGAACACAATTGCTTCCCTGGATAACTCATCTGCAGAGTGATATACAAGGAAATGAACTAGAAAGGAAGATTGTTAAGAGTCCTAAACAAAAACAAGAAGAGCAAGCTCATGAGGCAATGTTTGCAACCTTCCCCTCATCAACAGAACGTACAAATATTCATGAAGCACTGCAAGATGTCAATTGGATCATTGCAAATCAAGAAGAATTAAAAGGTTTTGAAAGAAATCGAGTATGAGAACTTGTTTGCAGACCTAGGAATGACAAAAGGATTGGAACTAGGTGGATATTCAAGAATAAACTTTATAAAGATGGGATAGTAACAAGAAATCAAGCAAGGCTACTGGCCAAGGTCATTGTCAAGCTAAAGGTATAGATTTGATGAATCATTTGCCCCAGTTGCAACACTTGAAACAAAAAGAACCTTTCTTCCTTATACTGCACGCATGAACTTTATAGTCTATGAAATGGATGTAAAGAGTGTCTTTCTAACTGGCTTACTATAAGAGGAAGTATTTGTTGAGCAACCCCCAGGATTTGAAGAAACTACAGCTGGAGATAAAGTCTACAAATTAAGGAAAGCTGTATATGAACTTAAGCAAGATCCAAGAGCCTATATTATATTCTATGTGATCACTTGATCAAAAATAGATTCAAGAAAGGAGTAGTTCACAAGACCCTTTTCAGACTACAACATGGATATGACATTCTACTTGTTCAAATATATGTTGATGATATCATATTTGGGTCAACCAATGAAGGAATTTGCAGAATATTCTCTAAGCTCATGCAAAACAAATTTTAGATGGGTATGATGGAAAATCTAAAATTTTTCTTAGGTGTACTAGTCAAACAGATGGAAAATAGGATTTCCATCAACCAAGCCAAATATACTCAAGAGTTGATCAAGAAGTTTGGAATGGACTGCTCTAAAGCTACAAACATTCCTCTGACACCTTCAGTTAACTTAGACAACGATGAGAATGACAAAAGTGTTGATGTCACTAACTATTGAAGACTAATTAGATCACTGCTATACCTTACAACAAGTAGACCAAACATTATGTTTGCAGTACGTGTATGTGCTAGATTCCAATTCCATCCTAAGGAATGACACTTAAACACTATCAAAAAGTTCATCAAATATGTCAAGTCTACACAAAATTTAGGACTTTGGTATACAAAAGAAGGAAGAATTGAGTTGTTAGGCTACAAAGACTCTGATTTTGCATGCTGCAAGATTGATAGTAACATATTCATTGGTCAAAGTTTAGTTGCTTGGCATAGCAAGAAACTCAGAATATTTTGCTGCTGAAAGTTGTTGTGCTCAGATCTTATGGATGCAATTTCAATTGAAAGGCTATGGGATTGATGCTAGAGAAACAACCATCTTTCGTGACAATACAAGTGTTATTGCTATTATACAAAATTCAATATTACACTCTAGATCAAAACACATAGATGTAAGACATCACTTCATAAGAGATCATGTTGAGAGAAATGATGTCAAATTAATAAAGATTCATACTGACATGGATCTTGCAGATATTTTCACTAAGCCCCTATGTGAATAATGATTCTCAACTTTGAGAGGTAATTTAGGGATGTTAGAATTGTAGAAATATTATGTAAGAATCACCAAGACACTCAGTTTAATATGAGATAGTGAAAAATGACAAAAGCAGAAACTAGCAGCTAGAAAGTCACTCAACTGTAGATTTGGAAATCTACAGCTGTAGACTTAGCAATAACTGGAGACTCTATGTAACTATAGATTATAACAATTTAAGCTAAGCAACTGTAGTTTTAGGAAAAGTTACAGTACTTTGTACAAATCTGACTTATTAAATGTCTACAAAACAAAAATCTAAAAACTCAGTACTTATAATATAGTGTTGGGACAATCTGAGTGTTTTGATTAGATCCCAAAACCCCTTGATGAATTTGCCTAAGTATAGTTCATCAGGATGATAGGCTCAGGATAGATAGGTTAGAATAGATTTTTCTATTCACATGTATTCAGTTCAGTGGGAACATGTTGATAATTGAAGACTGATGGTGACGTCCCTAAAGTCAGAAGTCTGAAGCATTTTTAACCCTGAAAGTGTTGATCGTCCTGAAGATGGTCAACCTGAAGCTGCAACCTGAAAAACCTAGAAAGAGTCCTGAAGATGCCTAGAAGCCATCCTGAAGAAGACCACTGATCCTGTCAGAACTGAGTAAACTAAGCATGCTCAGGGAAGTCCCTATTAGTGAAGGCACAATGTAACCTTGATCAGGCTGAACGTCTTGCTGATGTTCCTAAGTCCTGACTTGGGCCTAGTATCAGTTAACCTGATACTTGTAAGTCCTGAGACCCAAAGGTTACACGTGCGAATGGAAGTCTGATGAAGCAGAAAGAATGTCAGAGTCTCCAACATAAGACAAACATTTATGCTGAGTAAAGAACGAGGGACTCAGAGTTATAAATGTACGAGGATCAGTAAAGTCAATGCCGACAAACTAGCCATTGAACAAATGACCAGTAAGAAGGCGACACGTATGTACGGAGACTGAGCGCATTTAATGCTTCTCAGAGGTGCAGGCGGCGGATCAAAAACTTTGCCATACTAGGTATGGTCTCTGTCAGACATGGACAACCAGTACCTGCATCTACCTAAAATAGGAAGGTTTGAAACAGATCTTCTCCAACGAATCTATTTCAAACCTCCCTATAAATACAGAAGACCTTGTCCCCATTCAAGGTTACGGGAAATTTCCAAGTGAAGAATTCTCAAGATTCCAAGCACTCAAAGCATACTTTGAACAGCACTCTGAAACCCTACATTTCCCTAGTGTTGTAGTAGGAATCTTTTCTGTATTTTGCTTAGAGTATTGATCCCATCCTTAGAACTGCTTTGTTAGAGGGATCAATACACAATAGTTGGAAAACGTGAATACCAAACCCCTCAGGTTGTGAGTTG
>JAPKLY010005129.1:0-13101 GCA_026898435.1 Prunella vulgaris
AGCTGACTAACATGTTCAGCTGGTCCTATTACAAGCTGATTGGTTTATTATATCATCAAAACATCTAACATAGATATCCTAACAAGTTCCCCCTTTTTGATGATATCAAAACCAACTCAGCTGATCTCAACAGATAAGCATATTTAAACAAAATCAAGATCAACATAGGACAGAAAAGAAGATCTTTAAGTAAGATCTTTTAGACAGAATCAAAATGCAGCTGACAACAAGTAGTTGTCTGGAATCATAAAGCTTTATTAAATTCAAACGAGAAAGAACAATCAGAAAAAAAGAGATACCTAATCATCAGCTGACACAGCTGGACAATTACATGAGGAGAGGTCTTCTGCTGCTGAGAGGAACTTGCAACCAGTCCAGGAATCTCTTCTCTATCTTCTTCAAAGCTGGCAGGGAGTTGTCAGAAAGTTGATGAAAGAGTTGAGTGATCTGCAGCCAATGCTTCCTAATTTCCACCCAATCTATCTTCCCACTCTCATCAGTTGGGGTTGGAAGATACTCAATCTCTGGCAACTCTGGTTGAACCTCTACCTTAAGCATCTCTTCTGTGATAGCTCTGAAGAACTTGGGAAAAGTCTCCTTCAACCAGTCTCTGAACTCAGCATTTTTCTCTCTTTCTCCTCTGGTATCTTCTCCTCTGAGGACATAGAAGTGGATCATGGTTTTGGCTTTAATAGTTTTCCAGAGATCCACCAGCTCATCAGACAATTGATTATAGAACATATCAATTGGTCCATCAACTAGAGGCTCATTTGGATCTCGGATGAACTTTCCACTCCTAGTCCTGCTGCCTTGAGCGACTGCCTTCCCCTTCTTCTTCAGCTTCCTCTGATATCTCCTCTCAAGCTCATCATTCATCTCTCTCTCCTGCCTCTTCCTCCTCTCCTCAGGGGTTTCTTTCTCAGCTAGCTGCAACTCCTTAGCCAGCTTCTCATCCAATTCAGCGTTCATAATTCTTTTCTTATTTTCCCTTTCTTCAGTAACAACTTCTTGCTTCTGCAATGTCTCGGCCAATTTCTAATCTCTCCGCTCCTGAGTCTTCTGAGCGGCCATCTTTCTGGTGTTGATGTAATCTTCAACATTTTCTATCCTAGCAGATAGAACCCCTTGATTATCCACCAGAAGAGCTCTCAGAGAGGCCATCTCAGCTTGCAAGGCAGCAATAGCAGCTGAGTTCTTCTCTTCCCCCTTTTTGATATCATCAATAACTGCAGCAGAGGGTAGAGAAGTAGGAAGGTTGTCCACAACAGCTTTATGGTCATCCTGACCGTGTTTGCACTCAGCAATTTGTCCTTCCAACCTTTCGGAGACCAATCTGAATCTCTCAGACTCAGCAGCAAGAGAAGCAGATGCATCATCATTGAAAGCCCTGGCAGTTGCCTTGAAGTTCTGGAGAGTATTGAAGAATTCAATCCGGGTGGCATACAAGTTGTCCTCCATAGCTTCCTTCAGCTTGTTGCGATGGTCCAGCAGGACTTGATGAACATGAGTTTCAATCATAGAGGGAGCAGCAGACTTGGCAGCAAGAAGAGTAGTTTTGACCTCCCTGATGTGGTCATCAAAATATTCTTTCAATTGATCCAAAAGTGCAGGAGTTACCTGATCAGCAGGGGAGATCTCAAAGCTTGCTGCTGGAGGTATAAATTCAGTCTCTGCTGTTTCAGGGCAATCCAGTGCCACCCCATCCTTAAGTAATAGAGCTCGAGCCACCTTCTTCAGCCCTTCAGGGGTCGTCAGCTGAGATGGAGCCTTAACCTCCAAGGCCTCCATCAAAATTTCCTCCCATTCAGTAAATGCTGCCTCTCCCATCTCCTTTATTAGGGCCAGAAAGAATGTGACTGGCCCTTCTCTTGCTTGCGCCCAGGCAAGCCCATCAGGAAGTATGTCCTGGTAGGCTGGATAAGGGTTGAGTTCGGGAATGTAGAGGGAAAGGTGGGCAAGGGCAGAAATAATCATCCCTCGTTCAAGAGGCCCTTTTGAACGATGGTGAGATAGGCGTGCTTGTTTGGCCATTTCTGAGGGGGAGTTGGGGTTATCAAGGTTGATAGGTTTAGGGTGAGAGGGTTTGGGGATAGCTGAAGGCTCACCAGAGGTAGCTATCTCCTCTGGTTCATTGCCGATTGGGATTTGTGAAGGTGTGGGATCAGCTGGGGTGGTGGAATGTAGGGAAGGATCAGAGAGGGGAGAAGGTGAAGTTGAACTGATAGGTGAGGCAGCTAAAGGTGTCTCTGCTGATGGAGCATCTCCAGAGGAATGTAGCACTTCAGTCTCAGCAACTGAGGGATCAGCTGATTCCCTCTCCTCTGACTCCTCTTCCTCTCCATCAGAGTCAGATCCAGAATTCTCATCTGATTCAGCCTTCTCAGCTGATTCTCTAACAGCTTGCTCTTCTTCTTCATCAGAAGACTCATCAACCAGCAGAGTGGTCCTCTCTGCTGAAGATTTCTTCTTCAGACTGCTCAACACAGCAGTATCATCCTCTTCATCTAAATCAAAGGAAATCTTCCTTTGAACTGGAGTGGTTTTCTTCTTAGATTTCTTCTTTTTATCCCCTCTAGCAGGCTTTGAAGCCTTCCTCTTCTGCTTCTTCTCATGACCAGCAGAAGGACCAGGGGCAGCAGCTACAGGATCAGCTAAGGAGTCTGAATCTGCTGGCCCAATAACGTCCAAGTTACTTCCCCTCAAGAACTTGGTGTAGTTGTACTCAACAACCCATTCCTCATCCCACTCATGCTGGGGCAGCAGATGATCCAGGATGATAGTTATCTTGGTGGCCATGGAGCACTTGGATTTGAAGCCATAAACCTGTTGTCCACCCACTTCCTTCACCGTACACCTCTTGGACTCCTGTTCCTGGCGGAACCATAGCAGACTTACCCAGTCTGCTTGAACCCCATCAAGAATGGTACGCGCCACACTCAGGCGGAGTTTGGTAATGGCATCCAAACTCCCCTGTTCCGCCAAGATGACCTTGGTCACCACATCCATCAGGAATCGGAAACGCCTCCTCAGCATGGATTTTTTCAAATTCGTGGTGGTGTCCCTATGACTCTTTCTGGCCATTAACTTAAAAGTTTCAAGGTAGTCGGCTTCTTTGTATTTGTGAGGTTGGACACCAGTGGAGGATAGGCCAAAGATATCAGCAACAGCATCCTTGGAGATAACAACAGCTACTTCATCAACCAAGGAGCTGATGGAGTTTGTGCTGAACTGGGCCCTAAGAAGGAATTGGAAGGCATAGAAATTTAGGGTTTTATGGTCAGGGGGGGTCATGGAGATGAAGGATCGGAGATTGTGATGTTGAAGAAGGTTTAAGATTTCTCTAATTTCAGGAACCCTAGTCGTATCGAAATCGACACACATCTCTGCGTACATCTTTTCCTTGAAGAGTTTTTGCATTGCCTTAGATGCCATACTTTCAAAACAGAGATTGAATGCAGAGATAATAGTATGCAGGAATACTTCGGGCAGAAAGATTTAGGAACAGAAGGTTTTCAGAAAGAAGTTAAGGGGTATATATAAGTATCGAGAGATATGAGCAGTTTTTCCAAAAATTAAAACCGATCAGTTTTGATCGTAGATTTGTATCTTGCATCACACAAATCAAAGGTCTAGAATAAATGACCTTTGAGAATTTTGGAGGTGATGCGTGGGTGTCAGGATTTCGAAAGGTTTTGACCGCCTCAAAAGATTCGCCTTTTTGAAAAAAGGTAATGATGAAAGCACTTTTTGAGAGATTTAGGCGGTGTTAAATTAATTACAACTGACACCTTATTTTGAAAAAGGTAATAAATCCCCGAATTTTCGTAAAAGAAAAGATTTGATTGCCAATTTTCTAAAATAATTTTAGAAATTAGGGATTTATTAAATTTTTGAAAATATTTGATAAATAAAATAAGATTTTAAAACTGACATAAAGATCATAGAAATACTTATCGGGAAGCTGACGTGGCAAAGTCAGCTGATAAGAGCGATCCTCATAAAAATCTTTTCTGCTCATCTGGGTCTTTGATATCATCTGATATGGACCAGCTGAAGCAAAGTTGCCTTGTCTGACTCTCATAACTTATCCCTGTATCAAGTTAGACATAACAAGATAGAGAAAAGAAAGGAAAGAATAAGTAGACATACCAGATCAGCTGATGTGAGGATCAGCTGATTACTTCAGCAGAATAGTCCTCAGCTGGGTACCAGCTGACTACCCGTTTACCAAAAAAAAACTTTATTTCTAAAGAACTGCTCCTCCATCTATCATTCCTAACTCTGCTACTAATTCTCTAAATCTTATCTCTGCTAAGGGTTTGGTAAGCACATCTGCTCTCTGCTTCTCCGTATGAATCTTCTCCATCCTGATATCTCCCTTCTCAGCATGATCCCGAAGAAAATGATGTCTTATGTCCACATGCTTGCATCTAGTATGGAGAACAGGATTCTAAGTAATGGCTATTGCACTTGTGCTATCACAGAAGATGGGTATCACTTCTGTGATCACATGGTAGTCCCTCAGCTGTTGTCTAATCCAGAGCAGCTGAGAACAGCAACTACCAGCAGTCATGTACTCTGCCTCTGTTGTAGAAGTAGCTACTGAAGTCTGCTTCTTGGAGAACAAAGATATCAGCTTACTTCCCAGAAACTGACATGTGCCAGAGGTTGATTTCCTATCAATCTTGCAGCCTCCATAGTCAGAGTCTGAGTACCCACTCAGCTGAAAGTTGTCATCAGCTGGGTACCAGAGGCCTAGATTGTAAGTACCCTTCAAATACTTTACAATCTTCTTTGCTGCTTCCAGATGAGATTTCTTAGGATTTGCCTGAAACCTTGCACACACCCCAACTGCAAAGCTGATATCAGGTCTGCTGGCAGTGAGATACAGCAGAGAACCAATAAGTCCCCTATATTGTGTCTAATCCACTTTCTCACCAGCCTCATCTAGATCCATGCTAAAGTTTGCCATCATTGGAATCTTAGCTTCTCTGCTGCTACTGATTCCAAACTTTTCAATCAAATTCTTGGCATACTTAGCTTGGCTAATGAAAGTTCCATTGGACATCTGCTTCACCTGCAGTCCAAGGAAATAAGTCATCTCCCCCATCATAGACATTTCAAACTTGCTGGTCATCAGCTTGCTGAACTCATCACACATCAGCTTGTTGGGGGAGCCAAAGATGATATCATCCACATAGATCTGCACTAAGAGGATATCATCTCCGTCTTCCTTTCTGAACAAGGTTTTGTCTATCTTTCCTTTACTGAATCCACTATCCAGTAGGAACTGTGATAGAGTATCATACCAAGCTCTAGGTGCCTGCTTTAGTGTTCTGTTTGAGTGTTCTGTTTCTCCTCTCAGCTAACCCATTTTGCTGAGGTGTTCTGGCAGCTGATGTCTCATGTTGAATACCATTATCCCTGCAATAGTCAGAAACAACAGAGTTAAGAAACTCAGTACCTTTATCACTTCTGATTCTGACTATGCTGAGGTCCAGTTCCTTCTGAATCCTCTTGAACAACTCCAGCATCTTGACCATAGTCTCATTCTTCTTGAACAAGAACACTACCCAAGTGAATCTTGCATAGTCATCAACAATCATCAGTTTGTACTTCCTTCCACTGAAACTGAGAGGTGAGACAGGTCCAAACAAATCCATATGAAGCAGCTGGAGTGCTTTTGTTGTTGAAGTACTCTGCACATCTTTGAATGAGGCTTTAGTCTGCTTCCCTTTCTGACAGGCATCACACTTCTGCTCAGATGCAAACACCTCATTTGGTAGACCTCTGACTAGACCCTTCCTTGCAACCTTGTTGAGAGTCTTGAAGTTCAGATGACCTAACCTCTTTTGCCAGAGCCAGCTGATCTCTAGTGAGCTTTTAGCAACCAAACAAGAGTCAGCTGGATAGCTTGCAAAATCTGCAAGATACATATTACCTCTTCTGAGGCCAGTTAGTAGCACCTGCTCATTTAAATCATTAATAACAAGATAAGAGTTCTTAGAGAATCTTACTGAATATCCCTTGTCATAGAATTGGGATACAGACAGAAGATTGTGCATGAGTCCCTCTACATAGTAGACTTCTTCAACTCTTGTTCCTTTGATCAGCAGAGTACCTACTCCTCTGGTGACTCCAAAATTATTGTCACCGAACACAACTCTAGGCCCATCCAGCATTATAAAGTTCTGGAGAAGATGCTTCTCAAAGGTCATGTGCTTCGAGCAACCGCTATCAATGTACCAGACATGGCCCTTGGCTTCTCCTCTTTCTATAGGGCTAGAGTTAACCTGAAATTAAAACTCAGGCTTTAGGTACCCTATCTTTGGGTCCTGATTGGTTAGTATCGACTTTCTGGATCCACAGGTAGAGATCATCCTTATGAGGTTTAGGAGATCTCAACCTTCTACCATATTTGTCCACAAAAATCATCTCCCTCAGAGGATCTTTTCTGGGGCGATGAGTGATAACAGCAGGTTTGTAGGTGGGTTGCTCAAAAGGATAATTTCGACTTGAGCCTCCGAATGACTCATAAACTTTAGTCGGTGAAGGCTTGCCTACTTTGGTTACATTAAAAGTAACCCAGGGCTGAGGTCTGTTTCGCTTGGGTTTACTCTGCTGAGATGACCCAGGCTTATCATTCCTCTGCTGATTCTGCTGAGTTCTCCTTGTCTTAGCTGAGCTATGACTTGGATTCCTCTTCTGATCTCGAGGCTTCTGAGCTTTGGAGTTATGTTGATTGTCAGCATGCTTCTGAGTTTTAGTACTCTTCTGCTCTGCTGAAACCTTTTGATCACCAGCAGACTTCTGAGCTTTGGAGCTCTTCTGTCCAGCTGGGACCTTTTCTGTCCCTCTGCTCTTTTGCCCTTCTGATCCAGATGCAGGCTCAGCTGGCCCTTTACCCTTTCGAGGATCCCTAATTAATCCACTGTCACCTTTCTTCTTCTTTTGTGGTTTGGGTTTGGGATAACCAAGACCCCTTTTATCATTCACAGTTTGTGAGGACGCAGCTATTTCAGACACGGCATTTTTTGCCTTAGTCAGCTGATCCACTTTCAGCTGAAACTGCTGTGAATTTTTGGTTATCAGTTCATTTTGCTTGAAGAGTTCATCGAACTTAGCTGTCAGCAGATTATGTTCTTCACTTAAGACAGTGTTCTCAGAAAGTAGCTTTTCTATCAGCTTCTCATGTTCCTCACATTTTGCTATTAAGTCAGCAGACTTGTTGGCTTGTGAGTCATAGGATATCACTGGTAGTCTAGCACTTTCCAGATCTTATCTCAAGCTTAAAACTTCAGCTTTCAGACTTGAGTTCTCCTCTTCCAGCTTAGAACAGACTTTTAAGGAGGATTGGAGATCAGATAACAACTTGTGTATATCTGACTCCATAGAATAGGTAGAGGAGCAAGAAGAGCTAACAGAGTGAGTAGGAGAATTTACCTCTTCTACCTTAGCCATGAGGCAAATATCATCCTCTGATTTAAAATCAGATGAGGATGAGGATGAGCTGATGTCCTGCTTCTCCTCCTCTGCCAGCAGAGCTCCCTTATCAGCGAACCTGTGATCTCTCTTGATCCTCTTCTCTTCTCTCTCCCTTGGGGTAAGCTGAGGACAATCATAACTGAGATGTCCTGGCTTGTTGCAAGTGAAACAAACACCATCTCCTCCTCTTCTGGGACTTGGTTCCCTCCTTCTCTCTGGAGACTTATATCTGGTCCCCTGTTCATCTGATGGTCTTCTGGCATCAGATGACTTCTGGTATCTTCTGGAAGAATCACTCTTATTCTTCTTCCAATGAGATCTATACTTCTGAAACTTGTTTGACATCTTGTCAAACTTCTTGGTCAATAAAGCAAGTTGCTCCTTTAAGCTCATGTCCTCTGGAGCAGAGGACTTCTCTTGACTATCAGCTGCAGTAGAGAAAGCAACATTCTTTGTGACTGATGAACTTGGAGTCTCATCTTCTTGATCTTCTTCTTGGATATCGAACTCATGTGCCTTCAGATGAGATAGCAGTGTATGATGACTCATCTCAGATAAATTCTTTGTCTCTTTAATTACTGTCACCTTCACTCTCCATCTAGGAGTAAGAGATCTCAGAATTTTGTTATTAATCTCTTTCTCCGAGTAATCCTTTCCTAAGGAGCTTGCCTTATTCAGTATGTTTGTCAGCCTCATATCTAGCTGATCAATGGTTTCATCAGCTTTCATTTTAAATGTGTCAAAGGTATGTAGAACAGCTTGAAGCTTGTTCTCTTTGATTTGATCTGTCCCTTCACACATCAAGGAGAGTTTCTCCCACATCTCCTTAGCAGTTCTGCACGTCTTGATTTTCTCTATATATTCTTTGGAGAGTGTCTCAATGATTTCTGTTCTGGCCACATGATCGAGGTTGAAGAGTTTCCTTTCAGCATCATTTAGTTCACTCTTCTTCTTCTCTGTCTTCCTTCTTTCACTGATTTCAGCTTCTGGAGTCTAGCCATCGCTTACTCATTCCCAGAAGAACTTGATTGGCCCTTCCTCCAGATCATCTAACATCCGATCATGAATGGCTCCAAGGTGATTCTCCATTCTGAATTTCCAGTAATCATAATCCTTCCTTGTCTTGGATCCTCTCTTTTTGTAGGAAGACATATCTGCAAGTGATTTGATAAAAGGCACACAAAATTTTTCTAAAAACAGATTTTCAGGGATCTGTCCGGGTGACCACCAAAAGCTTTCTCAGGTTGTGGTCTTTTGGACACACTGCTCTGATACCACTTGTTGGTCCGAAAGGCTGGTTTTTAGGAAAGAATACCTTTGAGCAAGTCTAGAAGGGGGGGTTGAATAGACTTGTAAGTATTCAAAAACCTTTTTCAAATTATTCGGCTTATTCAGAAAACCAGCAGACTACTTGAGGTAGTCTGATTTTGAAAGTAGTGCGCTGTGAATAGTGCGGAAATATTTTTAATGAAAATTGGCTTTTAGGTGATGTGCGCAAATAAGAACAAAAAGAAATACGAAGAGACACAGAGGATTTATAGTGGTTCGGACCAACTGTCCTACATCCACTCTCCTCAATCCAACTTGGACTTGAGGGGCTCTCCACTAACTCACTTACTCACTTACTTACACAGTTTGAGAGTACTACTCTCTTTACAACTTGTCAATGCTATAATTGCAATTGACTTCTCACAGCTTCTACAAAGCTTTTACAAAGGATAAGTATGAATGGTGTTTTTGAGCGTAACTGATAAAACTGACAGAGTATTGGCTAGCTTAATATGTGTGTGAATCAATACTGAAATTATCACTATTACTCTAATTTATAAGGTCAAATAACTAGCCGTTGGAAAAGACTAGAAATCTGAGATACTATAATCTCGTATTCAATCAATCATTTGTGATTGATTGAATTTCCTTCTTGATTCCCGTCAATCTTTGTGATCTACAATCAATCAAGTTTGTCCCCTTGATTGATTGATCTTCTATTCTGGGAATCCTCCTTTTATGTCGCAAGTCAACCCTTAAAATGATTCTGAAGAATCTGGGCCGAGCACAAGACCTCAGCTGATCTGTCTCCTCAGCTGGTGTGCCAGTCTGCAGATACTTGGACCTCAGCTGATGTGCAAGTCTGCTGGTGTGCACCTCAGCTGGTCTTCTTGACTTCGTCTGGATACATCTTTTATCCATGGTCCTTGTCTTGTCTGCGACGTGCTCTCAGCTGATCAGCTAATCTTCTGATATCAGCTGATCTGTCTCTTCTGATATCAGCTGATGTTAACTTCTCTGATGATCTGCTCTCGATGCTCCAGTGTCAGCTGCATAAAACTTCTGTCTTCTGAAGTCGGCTAAGTCCACAAGGTCTTAGCTGGTCTTCTCTTCTATGATAGCTTCGGATATTCTAGGCAGCAAGGTAGATTCCCCCTCATTTGAACCTATCTAATCCTAACTACTCATCAGCTGACTAACATGTTCAGCTGGTCCTATTACAAGCTGATTGGTTTACTATATCATCAAAACATCTAACATAGATATCCTAACAATTGTATAGATGAATAGGAATTTGCTTAAGGGTTTTGGCATCATCAAAAACGGGGAAATTGTTGGGACAATCTGAGTATTTTGATTAGATCCCAAAACCCCTGATGAATTTGCCTAAGTACAGTTGTTCAGGTTTGTCTAGTTCAGGATAGTCAGGTTAGGAATTCAGTTCAGGGGGAACACGCTGAAGACTGAAGAATATTGGAGTCGACCCAATTTACTGAAGTCTGATGTGCAATCCATCCTGAAGAAGTCAGAGTCAGTCTTGCGGAAGATTGCCTGAACTGAAGCTGAAGAACAAAGCCTGATGATTCGTCCCGAAGACAATCCTGAAGTACCATTGGCTGATGCTTCTACTGAGTACACTAAGCATACTCAGGACAGAACTTAGTCAGTGAAGAGTAAGTGTTAACCTATCAGGCTGTGCTGAATGCACATAAGACCTGACTTAGGCCTTGAGTCAGTTTATCTGACTCATGTAAGTCCAAAGCAAAAAGGTTACACATACTGGGCTGAATAACCTATCAGGTTGTGCTGAATGCACTTAAGACCTGACTTGGGCGTTGGTTCAGTTTACCTGAATCATGTAAGTCCAAAGCAAAAAGGTTATTTACGATATGGGACAAGAGACAAAGAGAATGTCAGTAAGACTCAAATAAGATAAACATTCAGACTGAGTTATAAACAAGAGACTCAGAGTATTGATTGTACGAGGAAGGACAAATGTCTGAAAGTCAACTAGCCGTTAGAACGGAGAGCCAATGATATTTCGACACGTATGTACGGAGTCTGCACAGCATTTAATGCATCTCAGAGTTGCAGGCGGCGGGACAAACTTGCCAGAAAAAGCATGGTGATTAGGTCAAATAGTACTTCTAGCCTGCAACCACCCTTAAATAGAAAAGATTTGATTTGATCTCCTCCAACGGATCTATTTTGAATCTGGCCTATAAATATGGAGAGCCTTGCACCCATTCAAGGCTAACGGGAAATTTCCAAGCTAAAGCTCTCAAGAATCCAAGCACTCAAAGCATACTATAAGCAACACTCTGCAATTAAATTTCCCTAATGTTGTAGTAGGATTCTCTCTGTATTTGCTTAGATCGATAGCTCTAATATTTAGCATTGTTTTGTACTGCTAGAGCTATCCTAGTTGGAAACCAGAATACCAAACCACTCAGGGTGTGAGATTGGTTGGTTAGAAGGACTGGGACTTGTAAAACGCCCAGGGATCAGTTACTAATAGAGGAAGTTGGCTATTCGTGTCCCTTGGCACGTAAAAACCAAGTACCTATCCTCAGGGTTTTGAGGATAGCTTCCTGTTAAATCAGGTCGTGGACGTAGGAGTTGGTTACCTCCGAACCACGTTAAAAAGACCCTTGTGTGCTGATTTACTGTTTTGTTCAGGATCATAACTGTCATCATACTAAACTGAACATTCTGCATTGTTTTCATATTAATGACTGAATTAATCATCCTGAATCTTAATACTGTGCACTCAACCTTAACCACCAGTTTACTAAGCAAGTTCAGAGAAAATGTTTTCAGAAACTAAAACGAGTAGAAACTAAGGGCTCACTTTCCGCACGTACTCTAGCTCACTGAGATAGTAGTCCAACTGACTCACTTCCGAGCAGTCAGTAGATTTGTTATCTCTACTGAGCTTCCGAGCACTTTACTCACACTCAGCTTATCTGACTCGTTACTGAACTGTCCCTGCTGCCCATGTGGACCTTTAGCATACTGAGTAATTCAGGGAATCCTGACTGAGAGTGTTTGAGCATTTTTCTGAGTCTTTCAGAAAAATCTGACATCAGTGTATTCCCCACCCCCATACACTGATTTATACTCGTTTCGGGACCAACAAAAATAATTATATATATATTTATTAGTTTCCATTGCTAACTAGTAGTAACTAAATTAATATTCAAATTTAAGTAATGGAAAATTCTAAAACTGTAAAAAAATGTTTAATAATTATGTACGGGGGATATGAAAATTCCAAAGAAAATAGAAAGAATACCTAAACTAACAGTTGGATTTTGTTAAATTTCATTAAATTATACAAATCTTATTTAGGTTACTCACCCAGTTCTGCACATTATATAATAGAGGTACTTTTTCTCTTTACGCTAAATCTCCTTTCAAAACCCCATTGCAAGTAATATACAGTAAATATGAATAGGAATCCTCTTTATTCAAGCTCCCGTAATCCGCCGACGCCCCAAACTTCCTCCCACAGAAGTGGTTTTTCGAATGATCAGTGGGAAATGTATTCCCGTCACTGTAACACGATTTAGAAGTTAGAATGTTCACGTCATACACCGAGGAGAACCCAGGAAGGAGATTCGTAAGATGTCCTCTGGCGGAGGTAAATTGATTTAATTTTTTGTATGTTGTCTTCATAGATGAGAAATCGAGTTTTTTATGGTTGATCATTTGACAGTATAATTATTGCAAATGGCTTTATAAACTTAAGAAAATCTATTTTTTGACAATTTCATTATTTATTGTATGTCCTGTTTCGGAAAGCATGGAGGATGTAAATTTTTTGACTGGGTGGATGAGGATATACCATATCATTACAAGGTGTATGCGTCTCGCGTAGCAAGGAAGAAGAACAATATTGAGTTTTATCTAAAACAGAGTAGGGAAAAAGAAAAACTTTTGTGCGAGCAGGTGGAAGGGCTCCGTCAACTTGTTCGAACTCTAGAAAATAGAATTGGTGACCTCAATGTGAAAAATATTACTAAATCAGGGGTGCGTGCCCAAACATCCTACAAGCGTGCTCTTGCCAGTGGCTTATATTGTTCATTCAAGGGCTTTGTGCTTCTAATGGTGATTGCTTTTGTCTGTTGGTTAATTGCATTCCCTAGTCGTTTTGATTAGAAGAATAAATATTGAATAGAAGTGCTTGGGTAGTGAATTTGTGAAACGAATGCTAGCTGGGTCGAGAAGTTTTTGAGAATTCATATGTATAACAAAATATGAGTCGTTAAATGTCTCAAAATGAATATTTATCTATATATCTTGGGTAGTGGATATTTCCAAAGAATTCTGACGTATTTGTACCTA
>JAPKLY010005130.1:0-13098 GCA_026898435.1 Prunella vulgaris
GCCTTACATCTATGTGTTTTGATCTAGAGTGTAAAACTGGATTCTGTGTAATAGCAATTGCACTTGTATTGTCACAAAATATCGTTGTTTCTCTTGCATCAATCCCATAGTCTTGTAATTGATATTGCATCCATAAGATTTGTGCACAACAACTTCCAGCAGCAATGTATTCTACCTTAGTTGTAGAAAGAGCAATAGAATTTTACTTTTTACTGTGCCATGCCACTAACCTTTCACCTAGGAATTGACAAATCCCACTAGTACTCTTCCTATCAATCTTGCAGCCTGCAAAATCTGAGTCAGTCTACCCAATGAGTTCAATTCCTCCTTCTTTAGGATACTATAATCCTAGATTTTGTGTGGATTTGACATAATTGATGATCTTCTTTACAGCATTCAAGTGTGATTCCTTATAATTCACTTGGAATCTAGCACATACACCTACTGCAAACATGATATCAGGTCTGCTAGCTATAAGGTATAGCAATGATCAAATTAGCCTCCTATATTTGGTTACATCAACACTTTTGTCATTCTCATCTTTGTCATGACTCACAGAAGGTGTCATAGGTATATTGGTAGGCCTAGAACTGTCCATTCCAAATCTTTTGATAAGTTCTTGAGTGTATTTAGCTTGATTGATGAAAATTCTATCTCTCATTTGCTTCACTTGTAATCCCAAAAAGAAATTCAGATTTCCCATCATGCTCATTTCAAATTTCTCTGTCATGAGCTTAGAGAATTTTCTGCATAATTCTTCAATGGTTGAGCCAAAGATTATGTCATCAACATAGATTTGGACAAGCAAAATATCTTTCCCATGTTGTAATCTGAATAAGGTTTTGTCAACCATACCCTTTTTGAATCCATTTTTTATCAAATGATTACATAGGGTATCACACCATGCTCTTGGTGCTTGTTTAAGTCCATAAAGGGCGTTTCTAAGCTTATACACCATGTCTTCAGCTGTAGATTCCTTAAATCTTCGTGGTTGTTCAACATACACTTCTTCTGAGAGTAAACCATTGATAAATGCACTCTTTACATCCATTTGATAGACTGTAAAGTTCATATGTGCAGCATAGGCTAGAAATATTCTTATAGCTTCTAATCTTGCAACTGGGGTAAATGATTCATCAAAATCTATGCCTTCAGATTGGTAATAGCCTTGAGCAACTAGTCTTGCCTTATTTCTGGTTACAATTCCATCTTCATCAAGTTTGTTCTTGAATACCCATCTAGTTCCAATCACTTTGTGATTCCTAGGTCTTGGAATAAGTTCCCATACTTGATTTCTCTCAAAACCATTCAATTCTTCTTGCATTGCAATAATCCAATTGACATCTTGCAGTGCTTCATGAATATCAGTAGGTTCTGAAGATGAAAGAAATGTAGCAAACATTGTCTCATGGATTTGTTTCCATGTTTTTACAACATCTGATGGATTTCCAATTACATGCTCAGGGGGGTGATTTTTCAACCAAATCAAATCTGACATAGGTTCTAGTCTTTGATCATTGTTCTCTACAGCTGTAGATTCACCTACTGCAGACTCATCAAGTCCTTTTGTTGGTGTCTCTACTTCTGTTTTAACATTCTCATAGACTAGGTCTTCAACGTTCTCCAATGGAGGTAACTCAACTATCACAGTCCCAAAGCCTTTGTTGGTCAAATCTACAGGAGTTTTGATTTCAACATACTGCTATTGACTTGTGACTGTAGAGTTGTCCTCTTTAGAGTCTTCAACAGTTTCTTCAGGGGAGCTGTGTTGTTCATAAAAACCAACATGATGTGACTCTTCCACAATCATTAATCTCTTGTTATACACTCTAAATGCTTTGCTAACATTAGAATAACCTAGAAAGATACCTTCATCTGACTTTGAATCAAAAGACTTAAGGTGTTCTTTCCCATTATTCAGTATAAAGCATTTACATCCAAAAATGTGTAGATAAGAGATATTAGGAGTTCTTTCTTTCCATAACTCATATGGAGTCTTCTTACGATCCTTAACAATCAAGCATCTATTCTAAGTATAGCATGCAGTGCTTGTTGCTTCTGCCCAAAATTTCTTAGGCAAGTTTGCTTCAACAATCATTGTTCTGGCAGCTTCTTTGAGTGTTCTATTCTTCCTTTCTGCAACTTCATTTTGCTGTGGGGTTCTAGCTGCAGAGTATTCATGAATTATGCCAAATAATGAACAATACTCTTCAATGACTTGATTTGTGAATTATGTTCCTCTGTTGGGACAATCTGAGTATTTTGATTAGATCCCAAAACCCCTGATGAATTTACCTAAGTATAGTGTTCAGGATAAAATAGTTCAGGATAGTTAGGTTAGAGATTCAGTACAGAAGGATCCTGCTGAAGACTGAAGAATATTGTAGTCGACCCAATTTACTGAAGTCTGAGGCGTAAACCATTCTGAAGAAGTCAGTCAGTCTTGCTGAAGATTGTCTGTTCTGAAGCTGAAGATCGAAGCCTGCTGATCCATCCTGAAGTCATTCCTGAAGTACCATTGTCTGATGGTTCTACTGAATACACTAAGCATGTTCAGGACAGAAGTCAGTCAGTGAAGAGTAAAGTATTACCTATCAGGCTGTGCTGAATGCACATAGGACCTGACTTAGGCCTTGGTTCAGTTTACCTGAATCCTGTAAGTCCGAAGTAAAAAGGTAACACATACTGAGCTGACTGACCTATCAGGCTGTGCTGAATGCACATAGGACCTGACTTAGGCTGTGGTTCAGATTACCTGAATCATGTCAGTCCAAAGCAGAAAGGTTATTTATGCTATGGGACAAGACAAAAAGAATGTCAGTAAGACTCTATTAAGGCACTCGTTCGTACTGAGTTATTACAAGAGACTCAGAGCATTGAATGTACGAGGAAGGATAAATGTCTGAAGGTCAACTAGCCGTTATAGCGGAGAGCCAATGATCTTTTGACACGTAAGCACGGAGTCTGCGCAGTATTTAATGCGGCATTTAATGCGTCTCAAAAGGTTGCAGGTGATGTGACAACTTGCCAGAATAAGCATGGCGGGTAGGTCGAACAGTATTTCTAGCCTGCAATCTACCTAAAATAGGAAAGATTTGATTTGATCTCCTCCAACGGATCTATTTTGAATCTCGCCTATAAATATGGAGAACCTTGCACCCATTCAAGGTTAACGGGAAATTTCCAAGAGAACTCTCAAGAATCCAAGAACACAAAGCATATCATAAACAACACTCTGCAATTAAATTTCCCTAGTGTTGTAGTAGGATTCACTCTGTATTTGCTTAGATCGATAGCTCTAATATTTAGCATTGATTTGTATTGCTAGAGCTATCTTAGTTGGAAACCAGAATACCAAACCTCTCAAAGTGTGAGATAGGTTGGTTAGAAGGACTGGGACTTGTAAAACGCCCAGGGGTCAGTTCCTAAGAGAGGAAGTTGGCTACTCGTGTCCCTTGGCACGTAAAACCCAAGTACCTATCCTCAGGGTTTTGAGGATAGCTTCCTGTTAAATCAGGTCGTGGACGTAGGAGTTGGTTATCTCCAAACCATGTTAAAAAGTCCCCTGTGTGCTGATTTACTATTTTGTTCAGGATCATAAATGTCATCATATTAAACTGAACATACTGCATTGGTTTTAACTTCAGGACTTAATCAATCATCCTGAATCTGAATACTGTGCACTCAGCCTTAACCACCAATTTACTAAGCAACTCAGAGAAAACGTTTTCAGAAACTAAAACGAGTAGAATCTAAGGGCTCACTTTCCGCACGTACTCTGACTCACTGAGATAGTTGTCCAACTGACTCGCTTCCGAGCAGTCAGTAGGTTTGTTATCTCTACTGAGCCTCCGAGCACTTTACTCTTACTCAGCTTATCTGACTCGTTACTGAACCGTCCCTGCTGCCCCTGCAGACATTCAGCATACTGAGTACTTCAGAGAATTCTGACTGAGTACGTTAGAGCATTTTTCTGAGTCTTTCAGAAAAATCTGACATCAGTGTATTCCCCCCCCATACACTGATTTAACTCGTTTCGGGACCAACAAATGGGCATCTTGAGGTTAAGCTGAAGAAGTTATACACATCTACCCAAGTGGTTGATGAGTTAACAAGTTTCTCTCAGCTGACCGATGGTGCTAAAGCTGGGTTAAGCTATGATGCCTCAAAAGACCCAAAGGGCAAGAAGAGAGGTGCTTCAGGGAGCAACTCTCAGAAAAAGTTTGTCCCTGCCCAATCTGACGACAAGAGCCCAAGTGTTGCTCGTTAGGATAAAGGCAAAGGGAAGGAGAAAATGCCTGCTGAACCTGTCAGGCAAAGGACTGAGGAACCAAGGCCAAAACCAAAGGGAAAGGCCAAGGCTTCTCATCCTGAGTCGAGAAAGACAGACCAAGGAAACTCCAAGGCTTAGCCTAGGAATCCCCAAGCTGGGAAGAACTCTGCTCCTAGCACTTCTCAGGCCCAGCCTGGAAATGCTCAGGGTGGAAGGAAATCCAGTTAGAGGAAACCTCAGGCAAGGCCAAGGACTACTGAGGTCCAGACTCCTCAGACAGGGCACATAGCCCATCAGGAGCGTCCCAATCCTCAAAGGAGAAGGACAAACCAGGTGGCCTCTAAAAGGCAACGGTGACCTGACTCCAATAACACTCAGACCAGACCTCAAGTGCCAAGAGGTCAGGCCAGAGCTGCTCCTTCTCAGGACAGACCCCAGCCCAATGCACCCAGGCCAAAGAGGAACAGGAGGCCCGCCCCCAGGAACCAATTCAGGGCTCCTGAACCTCAGACTGACACTCATACACCCTCAACTTCCCAGGCATAAAGGAAGAAGACTGTGTATGTTGATGTTTCTGGGAGACAGGTTTACACTTCTGATGCTATCAGAATTGTAAAACAAATCTGGATCCCGAAGGGTATGGCTGACTCCGTAGGACCCAATACGACATGGGTGCCTGAGGCCTGATTCTTTTCAGGTCACTACGGACTACAAGAAGAGGAAGGAGGATCTGATGATGGACTGGTACTTGGACTCAGGGTGTTCCAGGCACATGACCGGATTTCGTGATCTCCTTCAGGATTATGTAGCTCAAGAAGGCCCGCAGGTAACCTTTGGTGATAACTCTAAGGGTTTCACCAGAGGATTCGGAACCCTTGTTATTGGCTCTGTCCGTGTACTGAATGTATCATATGTTGAGGGACTGAGACATAACTTACTCTCGGTCAGTCAGTTTTGTGACCGAGGATATAGTGTAGAATTTACATCTAACATGTGTCTTGTGAAGGACAAATCTACACTACAGGTTCTGATTACAGGTATCAGGAGAGGCAAGGTATATTTTGCTGACTTCAAGAGCAGTCCTCCTGAAACTTGTTTGGTCGCTAAGAGCTCCTCAGAGCTCAGCTGGCTTTGGCATAAACGCCTGAGTCACTTAAACTTCAAGATTATTAACAAAATTTCTAGACTTTCTCTTGTAGATGGTCTACCAAATGAAGTTTTTAGCAAAGACCACGTGTGCGGAGCATGTCAGGAAGGCAAGCAAACCAAAGCCTCATTCAAAGAGAAAGAAGCCTTCTCAACTGACAGAGTGCTTCAGCTCCTGCACATGGATCTCTTTGGTCCAGTTACTCCTGTTAGCATAAATGGTAGGAAATATACCATTGTTGTTGTTGATGATTATTCCAGGTATACATGGGTTATTTTCTTGCTGAACAAGAAGGAGACTCAAGTCAAGCTTCCGGAGCTACTCAAGCAATTGAGTACTGAACAGGGTCAGAGCGTAGTCAGGATCCGATCAGATCGAGGAACAGAGTTTATAAACTCTATTATAACTGATTTTTGTACTAACCATGGTATAGCTCAGACACCTTATGAAACTTGGAATAAAAGGAAGCCTCGCATCTCCTATTTCCATATTTTTGGGTGAAAGTGTTTCATCCTGAACAATGGGAAAGACCAGCTGAAAGCCTTTGATAGCAAATATGATGAGGGAGTTTTCTTAGGATACTCCTCAATCAGTAAAGCTTTCAGGGTGTACAACTGTCGGACTCTTTGTGTGGAGGAAACACCTCATGTTGTGTTTGATGAGTCTGCATCAGTGCATAGGAAACAAGTTCCGTGTTCTGACACTGAGGGGGTTACCAAGAGAGTAATAAGACTGAGTCTGAAAAATCCTGAATTCAAGATCAAACTTGTCAGTGCTCCCAAAGGATGGGATTATGATGATGAAGATCAGGATGGACCTCAGGCCAACCCTCAGCAAGCCCCCGCCTCAGAGAATGTTGAGTCTCAGACGGAGGGACATATTCAACCTGAGGTACGTACTGTTGATGATGATGCTTCTGCACCTGAGACAGTTACTGAGTCCAACTCTGTAGGGGGAAACAATGTCTCTGATATTGGCCAACCCTCAGGAAATGACTCAGTATCCCCTGTTCTTGCTCGTTCCGTTTCTTTACCTGTTATTATAGAGACTAATGTTTCAGGATCAGGTGAGGGAACGTCAGCAGCTCCCAGTGCTCCCGTCAGCAGGAGGCGATGGCTAGATGATCACTCATTGGCTGATATCATTGGTGATATCAATAAGGGGGTCAGGACGAGGTTGTCCTTTGGCGAGAGTGCTATGTTTTGCTGTTTCTGAGTGATCATGAACCTAAGAATATAGAAGAAGCTCTTGCTGACCCCAACTGGATCCTAGCCATGCAGGATGTGCTCAATCAGTTTGAGCGGAATCAGGTTTGGGAGTTAGTTGAGAGACCTAGGCGTCAACATGTTATTGGCACTAAGTGGGTCTTTAAGAACAAGAGGGATGAAAAGAATGTTGTTGTCAGAAATAAGGCTAGACTAGTAGCAATGGGTTACTCTCAGGCCGAAGGAATAGACTATGATGAGACCTTTGTTCCGGTCGCAAGGTTGGAAGCAATCAGGTTGTTTCTAGCATATGCAACATTCAAGAAATTCAAAGTGTATCAGATGGATGTAAAGAGTGCCTTTCTGAATGGTGTACTGAACGAGGAGGTCTATGTTGAGCAACCTCCAGCGTTCGAAGTTGGTGACAAGGTATATCACCTGAAGAAAGATCTTTATGGCCTGAAGCAAGCTCCAAGAGCTTGGTAGGATACACTATCCCAATTCCTGATAGACCACGGGTTCGTGAAAGGAACAGTGGACAGGACCCTCTTCCGGATATCCGAAGGGGAGGACATTCTTTTGGTTCAGATTTATGTGGATGACAAAATTTTTGGATCTCCTAATCTGAAGCTTTGTGAGAAATTCTCCAAGCTGATGACTGGGAAATTTGAGATGTCTACGATGGGAGAAATGAATTTCTTTCTGGGTCTCCAAGTCAGGCAAACTGACTCCGGAATCTTCATAAATCAGTCCAAGTATGCGAGGGACTTGATCCAGAAATTCGGAGTTCAGTCCAGCAAAGTCTCGAGTATTCCTATGAACACAAATGAGAAGCTGGATCCTGACAGAGAAGGAGTCACAGTAAATCAGACTGAATATTTAGCACTTATAGGATCTTTATTGTACCTGACTACTAGTCGTCCTGACATCACTTATGCAGTCGGAGTGTGTGCAAGGTATCAGTCTGATCCAAAGAAGAGTCATCTAGAGTGTGCCAAAAAGATACTGAAATACGTGAGAGGTACAGTCAATTTAGGACTTTGGTATCCCTCTGATGACAACCTAGAACTGACTGGCTATTCAGATGCAGATTGTGGAGGCTGTAGGCTTGATAGGAAATCAACTACAGGTACATGTCAGTTTCTAGGGAGTAAACTGATCTCTTGGTTTTCAAAGAAGCAAACCAGTGTTGCAACGTCTACTACTGAGGCTGAGTATATGGCGGCAGGCAGTTGTTGTTCTCAGATTCTCTGGCTGAAACAGCAACTGAGAGACAACCAAATTGAGGCCACTGAAGTCCCAATTTATTGTGACAATAATAGTGCTATTGCCATATCCAAAAACCCAGTCTAACACACAAGGTGTAAGCATGTAGACATCAGGCATCACTTTATCAGAAATCATGGTAAGAAGAAGGACATCAGGATGGAGAGAGTCCCTACTGATAAACAGAGAGCTGACATCCTGACTAAGGCTTTGCCTGAAACCAGGTTTGTTGAGTTATCAGTAGAGTTAGGACTCCTTGACCCAGGCTTAGGAGATTCAATCTGAATCTCTAATCAGAATGCACAAGGTCAGGAGGAATGACAACTAGGACTCAGGATGAAGGAATCTCAGAGAGAATGTGAATAATTTTAGGTTGAACATTCAGTATAAAATGGATGATCAGTACAGACTGATTAAGATACAGGACACTGAATTCAGGGCTTGTCACCCTGATAGGTCAAATGTGGTATCAGTCAGAATACAAATATGACTGACTGGTATGTTTCCTGATTTTCTTTCAGTCATCGTATCTTGTGTGCATCATTCTTGATACTGTTTGTCGTATTGTCAAATCAATTTATTTTGTCATTTAATCCCAGCCATTCATTTAATATTCAGTTATTATTTAATGAAAATTATTTGAATTAAATACGGATATGCTCTGACGCGCATTTAATGCACAGAGGGCGGGAACAGTTTTTGATAAAGTTTTGACTCATTACTGTTGAAAACCGAAGAGTCTTCATGCATCTTGCGTTTTTAATCTTAACCATTGAATCTCATAAGTCATAATTTTTCTGAGCCATCCGATTAAAACTGGATTTTAGTATAAATAAGGGAAGTTTTTGTTATTGCAACCTTTATGCACTCAAATCTTTTCTTAATATATTTCTCTCTGCAAACCGATTTTCTTCATATCTTTATATTAAATTCATGGCTTCTCCTTCTGTGGACTCGTTCTTTGGGAACCTTTTTCATCTCAGAAATGAAATCCATTGGGAACCATTTGGAGATTTTACCTCTAACCATCCTGACATCCTACCTGTAAAGGATCTTTTTGACAATGCAGGACTTCTGCAATTTATCACCACAAGACCCCAGAGACTCCATCCCCGTCTTATTGCTGCCTTCTATCTCAAGATGGCACAGAACAAGGATTCCCAGGAGTGGGAGACGTGCATTCCCCTAACTTCGTGTGTGAAGGGGAAGGATGGTGAGGAAGAGATGACCAGGTGGTAGGTCACTCTAAATATCAGGGAGAAGATTAAGGAGGTTTTTAATCTTCCCAACTCTGGACGAAGCCCAGTTGATTATGGTTTTGGGACTGAGAAGGACTATCTCCAGTCCCTCTGCGATGGTGATGTGGTCCTGAAGTCGGGCCTGAACAAATCAGTGCTGAGGACTGAGAATCGTCACTTCTTTGACCTGACTAGTCAGGGAGTGATGGGGATTGCAGGAGGGTTGGAGCAGATTTCCCGGCCAAAATTATATACGATGATGGCGATCTCTGATGCCTCAGAGCACAATTTTAACTGGGAGGATTACTTCCTCCAATTGCTGGTAGCTGAGACCAATAAAATAAAATACTCGCCGGACGGTCAGGCGACATTCGAGGCCAAAATGCACTTTGGCACCAAGATTTCTCTGATCTTGGAGACCCTGAATCTCGCTGATGTGGATCAGGCCCAATCACTCGAGATTCCAGCGAAGATAGATCTCTTCAGAGCTTACTCCGGTGATGCTGGCACCAAGAGAAGACCGTCCGATATTATGAAGCCAGCGGAGGACAAACCTAAGCCCTCAGGACCCAAGCAACAGAAGCTGACATTCTTATATCCGGGGTCAGAGGAGTGAAAGAAAAAGCTCGTGGAAGAGAATGCTGCTGAAGAAGTGATTCAGCATGCACATCTGGAGAGGGAATCAGCTCAGGATGCTCTTGAAATTGCCCCTATCTCTGCCATTCCGGATGTTGCACCCACTGATCCAAACTCACTGATCCTTGACATTGCTTCAACCTATCAGGGCTTGGAGGCCCCCTCGGGTGAGGATCAGGGGGAACCTGCTCAGGAGGGAGGAGTTCAGATGGAGATTGTTGAAGTAGTTCAGGCTGAGGCTCCATGGCCTTTCCCTGCGCCTGATGAGAACACATTGCCAGATTTTGAAATAGTGGCAAGGGGAACGGCGGAGGAGATGGTGTAGAGAAGGTTTCCTGACCTCTCAGATGCTCAGAAGGAGACTGTTGTGCAACTTCGCACCTATGCCATGACCAGGAGTGCCACCTGGCCTGAACTATGTCAGCTTGGAGAGTCCAGAGGATGGGACAATATGGCTGAATCTGAAGCTGCTCTCTTTGATCACTTTGAGGTAAATTCCTTGCATCATCTGTTCAAGATGGCAGACTTCATCAAAACTGTCCGACGCATCTATCCTGAGCCAGAGCCTGAGAGAAAAGAGGAAGAGAAGGAAGCTGAGGAAGAGGTTGTTATGATTGCTGATGATGCTCAGCAAGGTGGCACTGAAGGGGTCAGTGCACCGACCGATGAAGCAATCCAGGGACCCGGGACTGCGGAGGCTTCAGGAGAGGGTCCGAGTAAGAGGAAAATGGATCACCCCCGAGTCTCTATATGTTCAGAACTCCTCACGAGCCCTTGCCAATCTTCACAGAAGGGTAATCCTCGTCGAGAGAAAAACAAGCCGGGTTGGTTCAAATTCTGAAGTGCTGAATAAGAAGATGAATAGGCTGGATCGTGACCTGAATGAGATGGGAACTGACATGCATGCAGCCATTGATCTTCTTGGAGAAGTCAGATCTCAACACTCAGTAGATCTCACTGTTATCTCTGAGCAAGCAAAAGGGGCCATTCAAAGCTGCAATCAAATGGTCTCTGATGCGCAAACTCAGCAGGAGAACAAGCTTGCCACTTTTCTTGATCAACAACTGCCTGAAAAGATTGATCAACTGGTTGATGAAAAGCTGGCCAGGCTGAAGGCTGAACTGAAGAATGAGCTGCTGAGTGAGATGTCTGCACAAGAAAAGATGGAAATTGCATCTGCCCTGGAAAACCGTATGACGAGCTTCGAAGCACGGCTGAAGAAAGAACATAATTCAGCTGTTGATGCGCTCAGTATTGATCTGAGGATGATGGCAGGGCAGATAGGGCAACTGCAGGCAAAGCAGACCAAGATGGATAGTCAGTTCACTTTATTGGCAGAGTCAGTAAACGAGGTCGTTGGCCGAATCAACGACGATGATGCCAAAAAGGGGGAAGGGAAGAAGCATATAGCTGCTGGGAAAGCGAAGAAGAAGGACTTCCCCCTTAACTGAAAGCTGCGGATAGAAAAAGGACTGGGTCCGTAGCTGCCATCGAAGCTGCTGAAGGTTCAAATCCAAAGAGGTTGAAGTCCTCTGAGGATCCCGCTCTGGAACTTTTGTACAAGGAGATGGAGGAACAGATGCATCCTGGGTTGACCACTCAGAAGAAGATGGTGATGACTGAGGAGGAGAAGATAGCGAAGATGAAGGAGATTTCGCTGCTCAGTCAGATCCAACAATTAAAAGAGTCCAATGAGTACCTGACTTCGCAGGTTCAGAAGAAGAAAATTGTGCCTTCTGGATCTCGAATGAAGACTCAGAGGAAGTTGGTGGTCAATCCAGATCAAGGTCCTCCTCCACTTCAGTTTGTTGAGGATTTTATTCCGATAGAGATGCTGGAGGTATGGATTCCGATCCGGAATAGGTGGGCGTACCTATTCTATGTGGTGGGGTTATGGGACGATCAATCTGAAGAAAAAGACGGCATACTTCATCACTGGATGGCACAAGAGCATCCGAATCTATGGGCTGAAATAATCAGACATGCTGACACTGAAGGTGTAGAGATTGCTCCTCCTGAATTCATAAAGTACCCTCCTCCACTCTTCAGGAACTCCAAGCAACTGGACCGGAAAGCAGTATCTGAAGAAGTCGTCAAAGTAGGACGCGCTGCCGGGGCCGTTGGTGATCGGAACAGGATGAAGCAGGTCCTAAACCGAGTCTTGGAGATGTATGAAATTCCTCAAGCTACTTGGAATAAGGATGAGGAATAGATCAGGAAATAGTTGTTCAGGAATTGTAATAGCATCAGGATAACTGTAATTCCCATATCAATCAATGAAGTTATTTTATTTTCCTGAGTACAACTTCTTGTTGACTCCTGAATTTACCTTTCTGAATCCTTATCAAGAACTGTACTAACCCATTCCTTGTTCACATCTTATAGACTAAGTGCCTAGTTTCTCAGAAGGTACTGAACCTATTTCACTGACTAAGTCAGTGGATCGTATAGATAAATAGGAATTTGCTTAAGGGTTTTGGCATCATCAAAAAGGGGGAAATTGTTGGGACAATCTGAGTATTTTGATTAGATCCCAAAACCCCTGATGAATCTGCCTAAGTATAGTTGTTCAGGTTTGTCTAGTTCAGAATAGTCAGGTTAGGAATTCAGTTCAGGAGGAACACGCTGAAGACTGAAGAATATTGAAGTCGACCCAATTTACTGAAGTCTGATGTACAATCCATCCTGAAGAAGTCAGAGTCAGTCTTGCTGAAGATTGCCTGAACTGAAGCTGAAGAACGAAGCTTGATGATTCGTCCTGAAGACAATCCTGAAGTACCATTGGCTGATGTTTCTACTGAGTACACTAAGCATATTCAGGACAGAACTTAGTCAGTGAAGAGTAAGTGTTAACCTATCAGGCTGTGCTGAAAGCACATAAGACCTGACATAGGCCTTGGTTCAGTTTACCTGAATCATGTAAGTCCAAAGGAAAAAGGTTATACATACTGGGCTGAATAATCTATCAGGCTGTGCTGAATGCACTTAAAACCTAACTTAGGCCTTGGTTCAGTTTACATGAATCATGTAAGTCCAAAGCAAAAAGGTTACACATACTAGGCTGAATAATCTATTAGGCTGTGCTGTATGCACTTAAAACCTGACTTAGGCCTTGGTTCAGTTTACCTGAATCATTTAAGTCCAAAGCAAAAAGGTTATTTACGCTATGGGACAAGAGACAAAGAGAATGTCAGTAAGACTCCAATGAGACAAACATTCAGACTGAGTTATGTACAAGAGACTCGGAGTATTGAATGTACGAGGAAGGACAAATGTCTGAAAGTCAACTAGCCGTTAGAACGGAGAGCCAATGATCTTTCGACATGTGTGTAC
>JAPKLY010005131.1:864-13095 GCA_026898435.1 Prunella vulgaris
TACTGAATCTCTAACCTAACTATCCTGAACTATTTTATCCTGAACACTATACTTAGGCAAATTCATCAGGGGTTTTGGGATCTAATCAAAATACTCAGATTGTCCCAACACTGACTGATACCACATTTGACCTATCAGGGTGACAAGCCCTGAATTCAGTGTCCTGAATCTTAATCAGTCTGTATTGATCACCCCTTTTATACTGAATGTTCCACCTACAACCATTCACATTCTCTCTGAGATTCCTTCTTCCTGTCTCCTAGTTAGTCATTCCTCCTGACCTTGTGCATTCTGATTAGAGATTCAGATTGAATCTCCTAAGCCTGGGTCAAGGAGTCCTAACTCTACTGATAACTCAACAAACCTGGTTTCAGGCAAAGCCTTAGTCAGGATGTCAGCTCTCTGTTTATCAGTAGGGACTCTCTCCATCCTGATGTCCTTCTTCTCAACATGATCTCTGATAAAGTGATGCCTGATGTCTACATGCTTACACCTTGTGTGTAAGACTGGGTTTTGGGATATGGCAATGGCACTATTATTGTCACAATAAATTGGGACTTCAGTGGCTTCAATTTGGTAGTCTCTCAGTTGCTGTTTCAGCCAAAGAATCTGAGAACAACAACTGCCTGCCGCCATAAACTCAGCCTCAGTAGTAGACGTTGCAACACTGGTTTGCTTCTTTGAAAACCAAGAGATCAGTTTACTCCCTAGAAACTGACATGTGCCTTTAGTTGATTTCCTATCAAGCCTACAGCCTCCATAATCTGCATCTGAATAGCCAGTCAGTTCTAGGTTGTCATCAGAGGGACTCTCTAGATGACTCTTACCTTGCACACACTCCGACTGCATAAGTGATGTCAGGACGACTAGCAGTCAGGTACAATAAAGATCCTATCAGTGCCCTGTATTCAGTCTGATTTACTGAGACTCCTTCTTTGTCAGGATCCAGCTTCTCATTTGTGTTCATGGGAATACGTGAGACTTTGCTGGACTGAACTCCGAATTTCTGAATCAAGTCCCTCGCATACTTGGACTTATTTATGAAGATTCCGGAGTCAGTTTGCCTGACTTGGAGACCCAGAAAGAAATTCATTTCACCCATCATTGACATCTCAAATTTCCCAGTCATCTGCTTGGAGAATTTCTCACAAAGCTTCAGATTAGGAGATCCAAAAATTATGTCATCCACATAAATCTGAACCAAGAGAATGTCCTCCCCTTTGGATATCCAGAAGAGGGTTCTTTCCACTGTTCCTTTCACGAACCCATGGTCAATCAGGAATTGGGATAGTGTATCATACCGAGCTCTCGGAGCTTGCTTCAGGCCATAAAGAGCTTTCTTCTGGTGATATACCTTGTCACCAACTTCAAACCCTGGAGGTTACTCAACATAGACCTCCTCGTTCAGTACACCATTCAGAAAGGCACTCTGTACATCCATCTGATACACTTTGAATTTCTTGAATGTTGCATATGCCAGAAACAACCTGATTGCTTCCAACCTTGCGACTGGAGCAAAGGTCTCATCATAGTTTATTCCTTCGGCCTGAGAGTAACCCTTTGCTACTAGTCTGGCCTTATTCTTGACAACAACATTCTTCTCATCCATCTTGTTCTTAAAGACCCACTTAGTGCCAATAACATGTTGACGCTTAGGTCTCTCAACTAACTCCCAAACCTGATTCCACTCAAACTGATTGAGCTCGTTCTGCATGGCTAGGATCCAGTTGGGGACAGCAAGAGCTTCTTCTATATTCTTAGGTTCCTGATCACTCAGGAAATAGCAAAACATAGCACTCTCGCCAAAGGACAAGCTCGTCCTGACCCCCTCATTGATATCACCAATGATATTAGCCAATGAGTGATCATCTAGCCATCGTCTCCTGCTTACGGGAGCACTGGGAGCTGCTGACGTTCCCTTGCCTGATCCTGAAACATTAGTCTCTATAATAACAGGCAAAGAAGCGGAACGAGCAAGAACAAAGGATACTGAGTCATTTCCTGAGGGTTGGCCAATATCAGAGACATTGTTTCCCCCTACAGAGTTGGACTCAGTAACTGTCTCAGGTGCAGAAGCATCATCACCGACAGTACGTACCTCAGGTTGAGTCTGTCCCTCCGTCTGAGACTCAACATTCTCTGAGGCAGGGGCTTGCTGAGGGTTGGCCTGAGGTCCTTCCTAATCATCATCATAATCCCATCCTTGGGGAGCACTGACAAGTTTGATCTTGAATTCAGGATTTTTCAGACTCAGTCTTGTTATTCTCTTGGTAATCCCCTCAGTGTCAGAACACGAAACCTATTTCCTATGCACTGATGCAGACTCATCAAACATAACATGAGGTGTTTCCTCCACAGAAAGAGTCCGACAGTTTTACACCCTGAAAGCTTTACTGATTAAGGAGTATCCTAAGAAAACTCCCTCATCAGATTTGCTATCAAAGGCTTTCAGCTGGTCTTTTCCATTCTACAGGATGAAACACTTACACCAAAAAATATGGAAATAAGTGATGCGAGGCTTCCTCTTGTTCCAAGTTTCATAAGGTGTCTGAGCATGTTGTTTGTTCAGCATAGATCGGTTCTGAGTGTAGCAAGCAGTGTTGATTGCTTCAGCCCAGTACTTCTTGGGCAGTCCTGACTCAGCCAGCATGGTCCTGGCAGCTTCCTTCAGGGTTCGGTTTCTTCTTTCAGCTACCCCATTCTGCTGAGGGGTCCTGGCTGCAGAAGTCTTATGAGATATACCATGGTTAGTACAAAAGTCAGTTATAATAGAGTTAATAAACTCTGTTCCTCGATCTGATCGGATCCTAACTGTGCTCTGACCCTGTTTAGTACTCAATTGCTTGAGTAGCTCCGGAAGCTTGACCTGAGTCTCCTTCTTGTTCAGCAAGAAAATAACCCATGTATACCTGGAATAATCATCAACGACAACAAGGGTATATTTCCTACCATTTATGCTGACAGGAGTAACTGGACCAAAGAGATCCATGTGCAGGAGCTGAAGCACTCTGTCAGTTGAGAAGGCTTCTTTCTCTTTGAATGACGCTTTGGTTTGCTTGTCTTCCTGACATGCTTCGCACACATGGTCTTTGCTAAAAACTTCATTTGGTAGAGCATCTACAAGAGAAAGTCTAGAAATTTTGTTAATAATCTTGAAGTTTAAGTGACTCAGGCGTTTATGCCAAAGCCAACTGAGCTCTGAGGAGCTCTTAGCGACCTAACAAGTTTCAGGAGAACAGCTCTTGAAGTTAGCAAAATATACATTGCCTCTCCTGATACCTGTAATCAGAACCTATAGTGTAGATTTGTCCTTCACAAGACACATGTTAGATGTAAATTCTACACTATATCCTCGGTCACAAAACTGTCTTACCGAGAGTAAGTTATGTCTCAGTCCCTCAACATATGATACATTCAGTACACGGACAGAGCCAATAACAAGGGTTCCGAATCCTCTGGTGAAACCCTTAGAGTTATCACCAAAGGTTACCTGCGGGCCTTCTTGAGCTACATAATCCTGAAACACCCTGATTCCAAGTACCTGTCCTTCATCAGATCCTCCTTCTTCTTCTTGTAGCCCGCAGTGACCTGAAAAGAATCAGGCCTCAAGTACCAATCTCGTATTGGGTCCTACGGAGTCAGCCATACCCTTCGGGATCCAGATTTGTTTTACAATTCTGATAGCATCAGAAGTGTAAACCTGTCTCCCAGAAACATCAACATACACAGTCTTCTTCCTTTGTGCCTGGGAAGTTGAGGGTGCATGGGTGTCAGCCTGAGGTTCAGGATCCCTGAATTGGTTCCTGGGGGCGGGTCTCCTGTTCCTCTTTAGCCTGGGTGCATTGGGCTGGGCTCTGTCTTGAGAAGGAGCAGCTCTGGCCTGACCTCTTGGCACTTGAGGTATGGTCTGAGTGTTATTGGAGTCAGGTCTTCATTGCCTTTCAAAGGCCACCTGGTTTGTCCTTCTCCTTTGAGGATTGGGACGCTCCTGATGGGCTCTGTGCCCTGTCTGAGGAGTCTGGACCTCAGTAGTCCTTGGCCTTGCCTGAGGTTTTCTTTGACTAGATTTCCTTCCACCCTGAGCATTTCCAGGCTGAGCCTGAGAAGTGTTAGGAGCAGAGTTCTTCCCAGCTTGAGGATTCCTAGCAGAGCCTTGGAGTTTACTTGGTCTGTCTTTCTCGACTCAGGATGAGAAGCCTTGGCCTTTCCCTTAGGTTTTGGCCTTGGTTCCTCAGTCCTTTGCCTGACAGGTTCAACAGGCATTTTCTCCTTCCCTTTGTCTTTATCATGACGAGCAACACTTGGGCACTTGTCGTCAGTTTGGGCAGGGACAAACTTCTTCTGAGAGTTGCTCCCTGAAGCACCTCTCTTCTTCTTGCCCTTTGGGTCTTTTGAGGCATCATAACCTAACCCAGCTTTAGCACCATCGGTCAGCTGAGAGAAACTTGTTAACTCATCAACCACTTGGGTAGATGTGTATAACTTCTTCAGCTTAACCTCAAGATGCCCATTTGTTTCTTTCAGGGCCTCGATTTCAGCGGTGTACTGAAGCACCAACTCTTCATGAGCTTTCTCTTTTGAGATCAGCTCAAGATCCCAAGCAGTTTGCTCAGCACAAAGGCGAGCTTGCCACTAAGTTTCGAACATCACTCTTAGAGCAATTCGCTCAATCATTAGCTATTCTTGAGCGAGGAACAGATCAGTATCACGAGTCTCAATCAGCGAGCTGATTACACCCTTAAGTTTTTCTACCTCCAGTGGAGCTTCATCATGCTTGTTCCGAGCATGAAGTAGCTCTTCCTGGAGATGTAATAATCTGAGAGCTTCCTCAGTATCTCTTACTCTGAGAGACTTAGTTAACCGCTCGTTCTCCCCACTCAGTTGTGCATTCACATCCACTGTGTGAGTATGAGTCTCCTGCAGCCTTGATAAGTCAACTATCAATTGGTCTAGAGCGAGCTGAAGGTCGAGTTCTCCTGCTGAGACTGAGCTAAGCTCAAGTGCGTGATCAGGAGAAGAGGTAGAAGAACATACCTCATCATCTGCCATCAGGCAGAGGTCAAGGGACCGGCGTCCTGGGCCATCTGAATCTGAGGAATCCTCAGCAAGCAAAGCTCTCCGACCTGATGCCCTGAGCTCTCTTTTGGCTCTCAGATCCTCACGCTCATGAGCACTGAGCTCCGAACAATCATACTGATAGTGTCCGGTCTTCTTGCAGTGGTAGCACTGATCTACATCAGAAGCAAACTTCTTGTCAGTGTACCTTTTGTCTGATGACTCCCTCCTGCTCCCTGATGATTGTTCAGGTTTGGAGCTGGATCTTCTGGGCTCATCATCTCTCCTCTTCTCATCTCTGTGCTGCTCAGGCTCATTGCGATCTCTCTTAGAATCTGAACCCCTCATTTCTTCTCTTCGGGGGCTCGATCTCAGGGGGCTGGAGTACCTGCGATCACGGCTGTCAGTATAAAATTTCTTATACCTTCCGAATCGAGAGTTCAGTTTCTCAAAACGCAGCCCCATCAGGCTGTATTCCAAGGCCAGCTCATCTTTGTTCATGTCCTTCAGAGACTTAGAACCGGATCCAGCCTTAGGCTCAGGAGTAGCTTTAAGAGCCACGCTCTTTTCCTTTTCAGGAGTCTTCTCCTCACTAACTTCCTCACTGACAACACCCTTCTTCTTCCTCTTATCGATGTCGAATTCCAGAGCCTTTAACTCTGAGAATAGGTGAGAGTGAGTGACGTTGGTAAGATCCTGAGTGTTCTTCAACAAGATCACTCGTGTGTCCCATCTTTCAGGGAGACAGTTCATGATTTTAGAAGACACCTCCCTCTTGGGAAACTCCTTCCCAAGGGTTGCTAGCTCGTTCATCATCTTAATGATTCGAGCATCCATCTGATCGATGGATTCTCCTTCTAACATCCGGAAGGCCTCAAACTTCCTGATTGCAATATCTCTCTTGTTCTCCTTGATCTTTTCTGATCCCTTACTCATCTCTCTCAAGGCATCCCAGATCTCCTTTGCAGTCCTAAGGTGCATGATCCTGACCGAATTCTCGTAAGAAACGGTGTGGAGTATAATGTTCTTAGCAATATTATCCAGTCCGATTTGCTTAATCTGATCAGAATTAAGCGCGGACCTCTCCACTTCTTCATCTCCGACAGCTGGAACAGGAACATTGCCAGCAACAAGCCAGGTTGTCTGAAGATTCCTCATGAATTTGATCGGACACTGCTCAATCACCAAAGGCATCTGATCATGGATGGAATAGAGATGTGCGAGTACCCTGAATTTCCAGTAGTCATAATTATCAATAGAAAATTCAGGAAGATATGCAGGTTTCAGAAACAAGATCTGTTCAGTAGACCACCAAAAGTTTCTCCTCAGAAACTGTTGGTAAACAAAGTCAGTGGTCTTTTGAACCACTGCTCAGATACCACTTGTTGGTCCCGAAACGAGTACAATCAGTGTATGGGGGGAATACACTGATGTCAGATTTTTCTGAAAGACTCAGAAAAATGCTCTAACACTCTCAGTCAGGATTTCCTGAATTACTCAGTATGCTGAAGGTCCATAGGGGCAGCATGGACAGTTCAGTAACGAGTCACATAAGCTGAGTGTGAGTAATGTGCTCGGAAACTCAGTAGAGATAACAAACCCACTGACTGCTCGGAAGCAAGTCAGTTGGACTACTATCTCAGTGAGCTAGAGTACGTGCGGAAAGTGAGCCCTTAGTTTCTACTCGTTTTAGTTTCTGAAAACATTTTTTTTGAGTTGCTTAGTAAACTGGTGGTTAAGGCTGAGTGCACAGTATTAAGATTCAGGATGATTGATTCAGTCTTGAATATAAAAACAATGCAGAATGTTCAGTTTAGAGTGATGACAGTTATGATCCTGAACAAACAGTAAATCAGCACACAAGGGTCTTATTAACGTGGTTCGTAGATAACCAACTCCTACGTCCACGACCTGATTTAACAGGAAGCTATCCTCAAAACCCTGAGGATAGGTACTTGGTTTTTACGTGCCAAGGGACATAAATAGCCAACTTCCTCTCTTAGGAACTGACCCCTGGGCGTTTTACAAGTCCCAGTCCTTCTAACCAACCAATCTCACACCCTGAGTAGTTTGGTATTCTGGTTTCCAACTAAGATAGCTCTAGCAATACAAAACAATGCTAAATATTAGAGCTATCGATCTAAGCAAATACAGAGAGAATCCTACTAGGGAAATTTAATTGCAGGGTGTTGCTTATAGTATGCTTTGAGTGCTTGGATTCTTCAGAGCTTTCGCTTGGAAATTTCCCGTTAGCCTTAAATGGGTGCAAGGCTCTCCATATTTATAGGAAAGATTCAAAATAGATCTGTTGGAGGAGATCAAATCAAATCTTTCCTTTTTAGGGTGGTTGCAGGCTAGAAGTACTGTTTGACCTAATCGCCATGCTTATTCTGGCAAGTTTGTTCCACCGCCTGCAACTCTGAGACGCATTAAATGCCGCATTAAATGCTGCTCAGACTCCGTACACACGTGTCGAAAGATCATTGGCTCTCCGTTCTAACGGCTAGTTAACTTTCAGACACTTGTCCTTCCTGGTACATTTAATACTCTGAGTCTCTTGTACATAACTCAGTCTGAATGTTTTTCTCATTGGAGTCTTACTGACATTCTCTTTGTCTCTTGTAAGATAGCGTAAATAACCTTTTTGCTTTCGACTTACATGATTCAGGTAAACTGAACCAAGGCCTAAGTCAGGTCTTAAGTGCGTTCACACAGCCTGATAGATTATTCAGCCCTGTATGTGTAACCTTTTTGCTTTGGACTTACATGGTTCAGGTAAACTGAACCAAGGCCTAAGTCAGGACTTATGTGCTTTCAGCATAGCCTGATAGGTTAACACTTACTCTTCACTGACTAAGTTCTGTCCTGAATATGCTTAGTGTACTCAGTAGAAACATCAGCCAATGGTACTTCAGGATTGTGTTCAGGACAAATCATCAAGCTTCGTTCTTCAGCTTCAGTTCAGGCAATCTTCAGCAAGACTGACTCTGACTTCTTCAAGATGGATTGTACATCAGACTACAGTAAATTGGGTAGACTCCAATATTCTTCAGTCTTCAGCGTGTTCCCCCTGAACTGAATTTCTAACCTGACTATCCTGAACTAGACAAACCTGAACAACTATGCTTAGGCAAATTCATCAGGGGTTTTGGGATCTAATCAAAATACTTCAGATTGTCCCAACAAGCAGATACTTTCTCCTTCCTTTTGCCCTTATCCTAATGAGCCAACACTAGGGTCCTTGTCATCAGTTTAGGCAGGGACAAACTTTTTCTAAGAGTTTCTCCCTGAAGCACCTCTCTTCTTCTTGCCCTTTGGGTCTTTTAAGGCATCATAGCCTAACCCAGCTTTAGCACCATCGGTAAGCTGAGAGAAACTTGTTAACTCATCAACCACTTGGGAAGATGTGTGAAACTTCTTCAGCTTTTCCTCAAGGCGCACATTTTCTCTTTTCAGGGCATCAAGCCCAGTGGTGTACTGAAGCACTTGCTTCTGATGAGCATTCTCTTTTGAGATCAGCTCAAGATCCCAAGCAGTTTACTCAGCACTAAGGCGAGCTTGCCACTCAGTTTCGAACATCCCTCTCAGAGCAATTCGCTCAATCATCTGCTGTTCCTGAGCAAGGAACTGATCAGTGTCACGAGTCTCAATCAGTGAGCTGATTACACCATTCAGCCTTCCAACCGCCATTGGAGTCTCATCATGCCTATTCTGGGCATTAAGCAACTCTTCCTGGAGGTTTACTAATCTGAGGGCTTCCTCCGTATCTCTCATCCTGAGAAACTCAGTTAACCGATCATTCTCCCCACTCAGTTGTGCATTCACATCCACTGTGTGAATATGAGTCTCTTGCAACCTTGAGAAGTCAACCATCAATTTCTCTAAGGCGAGCTGAAGGTCGAGCTCTCTTGCTGCGTCTGAGCTAAGCTCAGGTGCGTGATCAGGAGAGGAGGCAGAATAATATATCTCATCATCTGCCATCAGGCAGAGATCATCATACTCCTCGTCGGAGAAGAGTTCAGGGGATCGGCGTCCTGGGCCATCTGAATCTGAGGAATCCTCAGCAACCAAAGCTCTCCGATCTGATGCCCTAAGATCTCTCTTTGCTCTCCGATCTTCTCTCTCGCGAGCACTGAGCTCTGGACAATCATACTGATAATGTCCAGTCTTCTAGCAATGGTAACACTGATCTACATCAGAAACACCCGGTTTGTTAGTGTACCTCTTATCTGACAACTCCCTCCAGCTCCCTGATGATCGTTCAGGTTTGGAGCTGGATCTTCTGGGCTCAGCGTCATCTCTCTTTCTGGAGCTTTTCTCATCTCTGCGCCGCTCAGGCTCGTCCCTTTCTCTCCTGGATTCGGAACCCCTCATCTTTTCCCTCTGGGGGCTTGATCTCCTGGGGCTGGAATACCTACGATCACGGGTGTCAGTACAAAACATCTTATTCCTGGCGAATCGAGAGTTCAGTTTCTCGAAACACCGTGTCATCAGGCTGTACTCCAGGGCTAGCTCATCCTTGTTCATATACTTCTGTGATTTTGAGCCACATCCAGCCTCAGGCCCAGGAGTAGTTTTAAGAGCCACTCTCTTTTCCTTCTCAGGTGTCTTCTCCTCACTAACATCCTCACTGGCAACACCCTTCGTCTTCCTCTTATCGAGGTCGAATTCCAGAGCCTTTAGCTCTGAGAAGAGATGAGAGTAAGGAATGTTTGTGAGATCCTGAGTGTTCTTTAACAAGATCACTCCTATGTCCCGTCTTTCAGGGAGACAGTTCAGGATTTTAGACGACACCTCCCTCTTGGGAAAGTCCTTCCCAAGGGTTGCTAGCTCGTTCATCATCTTAATGAACCGAGCTTCGATCTGATCGATGGTCTCTCCATCAAGCATCCTAAAGACCTCAAACTTCCTGATAGCCAAATCCCGCTTGTTCTCCTTAATCTTTTCAGAACCCTCACTCATCTCCTTCAGCGCATCCCAGAACTCCTTCGCGGATTTCAGATGCATGAGCCTGGCCAAATTCTAGAAAGAAACGGTGTGGAGTATAATGTTCTTCGCAACATTATCCAGTCCAGTTTGTTTAATCTGATCAGCAGTAAGCACAGACCTTTCCACAGGCTCATCTCCGGCAGCCGGAAGAGGGACATTACCAGCTACAGGCCAGGTGGTCCGAAGATTCCTCATAAATCTGATAGGGCCATACTCAATCACCTTGGGCATCTGATCATGGATGGAGTAGAGATGTGCAAGGACCCTGAATTTCCAATAATCATAGTTATCAACAGAGAACTCAGGAAAACTGCCTTCAAGGCGCTTAGAACCAGATGCCATGATATGCAAGTTTTCAGAAACAAGATCTATTCAGTTGACCACCAAAAGTTTCTCCTCAGAAACTGTTGGTAAACAAAGTCAGTGGTCTTTTGAACCACTGCTGTGATAACACTTGTTAGTCCCGAAACGAGTATAAATCAATGTATGGGGGGAATGCACTGATGTCAGATTTTCCGGAAAATCTCAGGAAAATGCTCTTTCAGACTTAGTCAGGAAGCTCCTGAAATGTTCAGTTAAACTGATGGTCCTCAGGGGCAGCAGGGATGGATCAGCAACGAACTAAATAGGCTAAGTCAGAGTTGTGCTCTCAGAAGCTCAATAGAGATAACAAAGCTACTGACAGCTCGGAAGCTAGTCAGTTGGACTACTATCTCAGTAAGCTCAGTTTAGTGCGGAAAGTGAGCCCTTAAGTTTCTACTCGTTTTAGTTCCTAAAAACTTATCAGTTTGCTTAGTGAAAACGTGGTTAAGACTGGTGCACAGTTTTACTGATCAGGATGAAGAAGCAATCCTGATGGTTTTCAAAACAATGCAAGTATACTTCAGTTTAATATGAATGACAGTTATGATCCTGCGCAATTAGTAAATCAACACACAAGGGTCTTTTTAACGTGGTTCGGAGATAACTAACTCCTACGTCCACGACCTAATTTAATAGGAAGCTATCCTCAAAACCCTGAGGATAGGTACTTGGGTTTTACGTGCCAAGGGACACGAATAGCCAACTTGCTCTCTTAGGAACTGACCACTAGGCGTTTTACAAGTCCTAGTCCTTCCTACCAACCAACTCACAACCTGAGGGGTTTGGTATTCACGTTTTCCAACTATTGTGTATTGATCCCTCTAACAAAAAAGTGCTAAGGGTGGGATCAATACTCTAAGCAAAATACAGAAAAGATTCCTACTACAACACTAGGGAAATTTAATGTTTCAGAGTGTTGTTCAAAGTATGCTTTGAGTGCTTGGAATCTTGAGAGCTTTCTCTTAGAAATTTTTCGTTAACCTTCAATGGGAGCGAGGCCTTCTGTATTTATAGGGGGGTTTGAAATAGATCCGTTGGAGGAGATCCGTCTCAAACCCTCCTATTTTAGATAGGTGCAGGTACTGGTTGTCCTTGTCTGACAATGACCATACCTAGTATGGCAAAGTTTCTGATCCGCTGCCTGCACCTCTGAGAAGCATTAAATGCGCTCAGTCTCCGTACGTACGTGTTTCCTTCTTACTGGTCGCTTGTTCAATGGCAAGTTTGTTGGCATTGACTTTACTGATCCTTGTACATTTATAACTCTGAGACCCTCGTTCTTTACTCAAAATAAATGTTTGTCTTGTGTTGGAGACTCTGACATTCCTTCTGCTTCTTTAGACTTCCATTCAAACGTGTAACCTTTGGGTCTCAGGACTTACTGGTATCAGATCAACTGATACTAGGCCCAAGTCAGGACTTATGAACATCTGAATGATGTTCAGCCTGATCAAGGTTACTTGTGCCTTCACTGATAGAGACTTCCCTCAGCATGCTTAGTCTACTTAGTTCTGTCATGATCAGTGGTCCTCTTCAGGATGACTTCTTAGCAACTTCAGGACTCTTTCTAGGTTTTACAGGTTGCAGCTTCAGGTTGATCATCTTCAGGACGATCAATACCTTCAGGGTTGGAGATGCCTCAAAATTCAGAATTCAGGGATGTCACCATCAGTCTTCAATCTTCAACACGTTCCCCCTGAACTGAATACCTGTGAATAGAAAAAATCTATTCTAACCTATCTATCCTGAGCCTATCATCCTGATGAACTATACTTAGGGAAATTCATCAAGGGGTTTTGGGATCCAATCAAAACACTCATATTG